>CM052651.1:154928995-154982119 GCA_028533165.1 Leontopithecus rosalia
CACCATTGCACTCCAGCCTGGGTAACAAGAGCGAGACTCCATCTCAAAAAAAGAAAAAAAAAAGAAAGAACGGAGACTGGATAATATATAAGGAGAAGAGGTGCCCCTGGCTCACGGTTCTGCAGGCTGCACAGGCTTCTGCTTTTGCGGAGGCCTTAGGGAGCGTTTACTCCAGGTGGAAGGCCAAGCCAGAGCAGGTACATAACAGAAGCAAAAGGGGGATCCACACACTTTTACGTGACGGGATCTTGTGGGGACGGCACCATTCATGAGAAATCCCCTCCATGATTCAGTCATCTCCCACGGCCCCACCTCCAGCAACTGTGGAATTGCTCAGTGTTGTAGCTCCTGCCTCCAGCATTTCCAGTGGGAGGTGGGACTGCACGATAGATAATACAGTCTTGTAATGCGTGCTATATACATTAACCGTTTGTATGAGTGCGCCATTCAATGCCTCCAACACTTTGACGGCGATGTGTGCCCATCACCACCGTTTTTGCCCAAGATTTCTCATCATGTGCAATATAAAGTCTGTTTAAAACACCAACTCCTCATTCCCCGTCCCCCGCCTTTGGTTACCTCTTCTACTTGCCGTCTCTGTGAATTTGCCTATTCTAGGTACCTCACCTCACACGAGTGCAGTCAAACAGTATTTGCCATTTTGTGTCTGCTTATTTCACTAAGCATAACGTCCATGCTGTGGCCTGTCAGAAGCACCTTCCGTTCTTTTTTTTTTTTTTTGGGACGGAGTTTCGCTCTTGTTACCCAGGCTGGAGTGCAATGGCGTGATCTCGGCTCACCGCAGCCTCCGCCTCCCGGGTTCAGGCAATTCTCCTGCCTCAGCCTCCCGAGTAGCTGGGATTACAGGCACACGCCACCGTGCCCAGCTAATTTTCTGTATTTTTAGTAGAGACGGGGTTTCACCATGTTGACCAGGATGGTCTCGATCTCTTCACCTCGCGATCCACCCGCCTCGGCCTCCCAAAGTTCTCGGATTACAGGTGTGAGCCACAGCGCCCGGCCCGCACCTTCGGTTCTAAGGCTGAGTTATTCTCCGCGGTGTGGATGAACCACACTGTTCATTCATCCCTCTGTGGATGACGTTGGTGCTGTTTCTACCTCTTGGCTGTTGTGAGTAATGCTACTGTAAACTTGGGTGTTCAGGTATCTCTGTGATCCTGACTTCAATTGCGTTAGACGTCCTAGGTATGGAATTGAGGGATCTCATGGTCGTTCTGTGTCTAATATTTGAGGAACCTCCGAACTTTTCCACGACGGATGACAGTTCTGATTTCTCCATCCGCATCCTCACCAACACCTCTTCTTTTCCATTGCATCTCTTGCATTATAGCCATCTTATTAGATGTAAGGGGGCCTCTCAACTGTGGTTTTGACTTGCATTTATATATGATGAATGATACTGAACAGCTGTTAATGTGCTTATTAATCATTTGTATATCATGTTTGGGGAAATGTCTATTCAAGATCTTTCCCATTTTAACATTGTTTTAAATTGCTGTTGTTGAGTCATAGGGTCCTTTATATGCACTGCATATAAATCCCTTATCAGATATATGATTTGTAAATATTTTCTCCCATTCTGCAGGTTGTCTTTTTGCTTTCTTCATAGAGTTCTTTGATACACAAAAATTCTTAATTTTGATGAAGCCCAGTTTATCTAGTTTTTCTTTTGCTGCCTTTGCATTTTATTGTCATATCATTATTACTTTTTATTAGTATATGATTTTCCCTCATTTTTAGTGTTACCTCTGCCATATATCAACATTCCAGGAGTGCGTGCCTCTGTCTCTGGATTCTGTAGAGGAACAGGCAGCCACCTGCTCACTGGGCCTCAGGTTCAGGGGTCACCGTATGGTAACCCCCCAGTGTTTCTGCTTCAAGTCCAGCTCCTGCTCCTCATCCTGCTACCCTGCCTCTCCTCCTGCTCTGGTCTGTGGCCTCAGACACAGAGAGCAGGGGGAGCTGCAGCCCTGCCTGTTCAAAAGCCACACATCCTGGATGTCCAAGTCCCAGTTGTGTCTCTTCTGCTGTCTCTCAAGGCAGAACTTTCTTGGAGGACGGCATTTTCCACCCATTCCCTGTCTATTTGTGTCTCTCTTCAAAGGGTGCGTGGGTATTCTGACTATCTAGAGCTCATCACCTGGGTTACCACTGGCCTTCCTGGGTCACTTCTTTTGTTCTTGGGAAGCGATTCCCTGATTCTCCTGTTACAGTCATGGCCAGGCCTTAGTGTGTACCAGGCAGCCACCGGACGGCGTACAGATTCTGAAAATAACTCCCTTTCCTTCCAGTGATCTCGAGCCACTGACAATATTCCACCATTAGAAATTCATTCCTTTGATGTATGGCGTTATGTATCTGATGTCAAACTTTGAATGCAAATTAATTCTGGAAATCCATGTAAAAATGCACACAACTAATTCTGTGAGCGCTAAGCTATGTAGTAACCAGGGTTCCAAGCAAGTGAGCTTCAGGAGTTCAGTACCTGGGCTGCACTGTCAAGCGTGGCCCTGAGACCTAGAAATGTGGCTGGTCTGGGTTCGGATGTGCTGTCAGTGTAAAAGGCATCTGGACTTCAGGACGTTGTATGATAAAAGAATATAAAATATGTCATTGACAATCATTTCATATTGATAGCATGTTGAAATGATAACATTTTGGCTCTGTTGGTTTAATAAAATATATTATTAATTTCTATTTCTTTTTTTCTTTCTCCTTTTTTAATGTGGCTCTGATTCTCTCTCTGCTGGCCGGCTTTACTCTCCGGCTCTGCCTCGGGAAGCTGAGTTTAGGATGGGTTAAGGGAACAACTGGGCAGAAAGCCTGGGTGGGAGGCGGCAGGAAGCACTGAGCCTGTGACGCAGGGCTCCGGGAGCGACCTCGGTGGGCAGGAGGCACGCCTGTGCCTCTGGGGGCTGTTAGTGGCCACTGGCAGTTGCTGCAGCTGAACCGGACGCGCGAGAGGCTTTCTCTGGTCAAAGCCTTGGGAGGACACTGGGATTTCCCCAGGCCTAGCTTGTGCAGATTAGCTGGCGTGAGCCCCGCAGATAATGAAACTGTCTGACACTGATCTTCCCTCGGGTGAGCACCAGACAGATTCTAGGCATGGTTTCCCCCAGTTTGCGTTCAGCCAAGGAGAGGCCCTGCTCTCTGGGGTCCCAGGAGTGTGTCCTGCAGGGAATTAATCCCAGGGCCTCAGTTCGCCTTATGATTCACTCCTTGGATAGTTAAAAGACCCAGATTCAAAAGGGGCAGCTCAAACCTTTGCCCTCTGGGAACAAAGGCAGGAGATTAGCTCTGTTTTATCAATCAGTATTGTCAGGATGGAATGAAAAGGCTAACTTTAAAGGCTTCACCTGTTGAGGCCCTAGTTAGAGCCTTCATGGGAATCAAAGGTTATTCCTGCCCAAGGTTTTGTCTCAAGTCCTCAAATGGAAAGCACTGAATTACCTTTAAAAATGGCCTCAAAGGGCCGGAGATGAAGCATGGATTAGTGTCCTAATCTTAATAGCACGAGGCCTGTAGTTAGGATCCAGGGAATTTGGGGAAGAGGTAGCACTGTCCTCGGCTGTCCCTGGCATGCGGCGCCATTTGAGGTGGGCTGGGGTGAGAGTGGGCTTTGTGCCCCAGAACAGGACGCTTTCCCTGGCTTTGGGGGCGTTCTCACAGAGCTTTGCCAGCTGACTCAGCCTTTGCCCTCGGACAGTGGGATTAGTCAAGACCCAGATAAATGAAATCTTAGGCGCAGACAGGGAAAGGCAGGCATCCTGCTCTGGTATTTATGTGAGGAACAGTGTTGGGCCAGGCTGAGCCACGGGGCTGGAGAAGGCCCCAAATGCCAAAATCATAACTGGTGTCTCTACTGCCCCTTATCCCACCTTAGAGTCACTGGGGCAATCAGATCTGATCAGAGGCCACCTGTTTCCACTGTGGGTCTCCAACTGCAAGTGTGGTTTTCCCACTGACGTGGACCCCAGCCTGCTGTGAAGCTGCCTTCACCACAGAAGGGGAGGTTGTGGGGCTGGCCTCTGAGGAGTGACCTGGCTGAGCCCGCTGTCCACCAAGGCCTCAGGCCCTTCCCTGCCACGTGGGGTCCCAGTGTCGGCCTGGTGACATGAGGCTGTGCCGGGGCCTGTCCTCGCAGACCCTGGGCGAGAGCTGCCTTCGGGCGGAGGAGACAGCATAGACCTGTGCCTGCGTGGCCCCTGGGCTAGGACAGGGCCTGCTAGGGGAGCAGCCTCACTTCCTGCCCCCTCGCCATTCCGTCCACACTCAGAGCAGACTCCCCTCCTCCATCTCCAACCAACCCTGTGCCATGGATGGGCCGCAGCTCTGCAGGGCACCCCCAGCTGCTGCCTCTCTTCCTCTCCATTCCTGGCCAAGTGGGTCTTGGTTTCTTTCACTGCAGACAGAACCTGAGGCTGGGCTGTGCCCTAATAAGTGGTGCCCCTTCCATCAGGGCTGTCCTGTATGGCTGTTCCTTTGCCACACTCCCACTTCCCACCCTGATGTGACAAAGATCCCCAAGTCAGGGTGGACTTGGGACCCCTCAACATTCCCGTGTCCCTGTGCATTACACAGGCAAATCAAACCTTCTCAAACTTTTGCCTCCACAGGTCCCCAGGGGCGGACGCACCAAGGTCTCCATTGCTCCTGTCCTCTGCCAGCCGCCTGGCTGCCTGAATTGGGGTCCTGCCCAGGCAGTCACCATGAGGCTAGCTGGCCTCGATGTCAGTGCCTGTCTTTCTGAGGGCCACTTTCTGAGAGCCCAGGCCCCGGCAGGGGGTATTTCTCTCTCCTGCCATCCACCCCCTGACGTCATCATGCTGGCTGTTCGGTGCGGCGGCCACATCTGGCATCCAGCTACAGCCCACGGAGCCAGGGACAAAGTGGGGTTTAGTCAGGATCCCTGCAGCGTTGCCTCACCTCTGTGTGTGGAGAAGTTACTGCCAGCGTCCTGGGGCGGGAATCCTTCCAGGAATGCTCTCACCTGCAAAAATAGAAGTTCAACACAATGTGGAACTGCAGGAAGTGGGTTTGAGATATTTATATGATAAAAACAAATTTATATAAAATTCGTTAGAGGAAAGGCTGAATTATCTTTCTCTTCTCTTAATAGAAAATGAGATATCAGCAGTGGTTCACACCTATAATTTCAGCACTTTGGGAGGCCAAGGCAGGGGGATCACTTGAGGTCAGGAGTTCAAGACCATCCTGGCCAATGTGGTGAAACACCATCTCTACTAAAAACACGAAAATTAGCTGGGTGTGATGGTGGGCACCTGTAATTCCAGCTACAAAGAAGGCTGAGGCAGGAGAATCACTTGAACCCGGGAGGCAGAGGTTGCAGTGAGCTGGGATCCCACCATTGCACTCCAGCCTGGTGACAGAGCAAGACTTCATCTCAAAAAAGAAAGAAAAAAACAAAATTATATATAAAAACTGTCAGCCGGGCGCGATGGCTCACACCTGTAATCCCAGCACTTTGGGAGGCTGAGGCGGGTGGATCACGAGGTCAAGAGATCGAGACCATCCTGGTCAACATGGTGAAACCCCATCTCTACTAAAAATACAAAAATTAGCTGGGCATGGTGGTGTGTGCCTGTAATCCCAGCTACTTGGGAGGCTGAGGCAGGAGAATTGCCTGAACCCAGGAGGCGGAGGTGGCGGTGAGCCGAGATAGTGCCATTGCACTCCAGCCTGGGTAACAAGAGCAAAACTCTGTCTCAATAAAAAAAAAAAAACAAAAACCAAAAAACAAAACAACAAAAAAACTGTCATACACAGAGGAAGTCAAAGACGTGAGACAGTGTAGAAAAAGTAAGAGTTGGAGAAACGAGGCAGCGTCAGGCAGGTGATTGAAAACACTTATTGTGGATTCTGTGGTGTTTGTGGCATTGCTGATTTCTCAAGTATGCAGCTGGTTTCCGTTTCCCCTCTCCTTTCGAATGTGCATGGAGGGACTCTTTTTCTTGAACAACTGCCCCCACCAACCAGCCGGATTATAAAACCGCGGGCTTCCCAAGGCCTAGTTCTGCCCACATCTTTATTTCACTTTAGAGACTTCACCTGCTCTTGGCCTGAACAATGACTTCTTTTTCTGGGCTCACAAATCTATTTCTGGAATAAGCTTCTCCCTGGTGATTTGTCCTTTATTTCCCGTTTTCTAGGTACAAGAGGTTCTCATTTTAATAATTTAATAGGTTAAATGTTGATGGTTAATGGTGACATTTGGCCCCGGAGGAATACTGATATTTTAAACAGAAGTACAGCAACACTCAGAGTTTTTTACTCAACAATTTTGGAAGCATTTTTACAAGCATTAGCTTTGAGAAATGTTTTCTAAATTTTATTCTTAGCCAGGTGGTGTAAGGTGGATCTCTAAGTGATCTTTAGAAAAAGGTATTTCTAGAGGCTGAGGACAGAGGGCCCTATTCAAATAATTGTTCTGACCTAAAGCCAGATACAAAAGGCAGTGTAGCAAAGAGGGAACCGCAAGAATGCGTCTAAAACATTCAGACAATCTCTATGCATCTGGAGTCTGGAGCAAAGGGAAGAAAGAAGCTTTTACAAGAGTTAAACCTAAAGAGGGGGACCCTAATCCCAGTCACCAGCTCCCCCTGACAGTGCCTGCAGCCTCTTCAGTGTCTGTGACAACAGGCTGGCATTGGCTTTGGGTCAGCTGTGGAGGGCTGAGAACAAAGGCTCCCACCTCTGCTTCGAGGCCTTGGTGGCTCACAAAGCTCTTCATGTGGTGCCTGGTGACCAACCCTGGCCAACCGCGGCCATGGTAATACATGGAAGGATTCTCCTGAACCTGCAGAACACACTGATGGAAGGATGGGTCCTTCCGCACCTGCAGGCCACCCTGATGGATGGAGTGGTCCTCCCGCACCTGCAGTCCACCCTGATGGATGGAGGAGTCCTCCCACAAGTGCAGGCCACCCTGATGGATGGAGGGGTCCTCCCACACCTGCAGGCCACCCTGATGGATGGAGGGGTCCTCCCGCACCTGCAGGCCACCCTGATGGATGGAGGAGTCCTCCCACAAGTGCAGGCCACCCTGATGGATGGAGGGGTCCTCCCACACCTGCAGACCATCCTGATGAATGAAGGGGTTCTCCTGCACTTGCAGGACATGCCAATGGAAGGAGGTGTCCTCCCACACCTGCAGGCCACCCTGATGGATGGAGAGGTCCTCCTGCACCTGCAGGCCACCCTGATGGATAGAGGGTCCTCTTGCACCTGCAGGCCACCCTGATGGATGGAGGAGTCCTCCCACAAGTGCAGGCCACACTGATGGATGGAGGGGTCCTCCTGCACCTGCAGATCATCCCGATGAACGAAGGGGTCCTTCTGCACCTGCAAGCCACCCTGATGGATGGAGGGGTCCTCCTGCACCTGCAGGCCACCCTGATGGATGGAGGGGTCCTCCTGCATCTGCAGATCACCCTGACAGAGGGGTCCTCCCACACCTGCAGACCACCCTGATGGAAGGAAGGAGGGGTCCTCCTGCACCTGTAGGCCACGTTAATGGAAGGAGTGGTCCTCCTGCACCTACAGGTCACCCTATGGACCAGGAGGTCCTCCCGCATCTGCAGGCCATGCTGTGTTTTTTGAACTTTGTTTTTTTTGGTAAATGGACAATGTGTAATTGTCTATATTTATGGAATACAAAACAATGCGACAATTAATATAATATTGAATAATTCAGTCACACTAGCATATCCCTTACCTCAAATCCTTAACCATTTTTTGTGGTGAGAACATTTGAAGTTTATTCTCTTTTTTTCTTGATTTTTAAACACATTTTTTATTTCATTAGGTTTTTGGTGAACAGGTGGTGTTTGGTCACATGGATAAATTCTTTAGTGGTGATTTCTGAGACTTAGATGTACCCAACACCTGAGCAGTGTCCACTGCACCCAATGTGTGGTCTTTTATCTCTCACCCCCCTCACCCTTCCCCCCGAGTCCCCAAAGTCCACTGTATCATTCTCATCCTTTTGCATCTTCACGATTCAGCTCCCACTTATGAGCGAGAACATACAATGCCTGGTTTTCCATTGCTGAGTTACACTTAAACAACGGTCTCCAGGTTCATCCAGGTTGCTGCAGATGCCATTACGTCATTCCTTTCTATTGCTGAGTAGTATCCCCTGTATACATGTACCACAGTTTCTTTATCCATAATGGGCATCTGGGCTGGTTTCATATTTTAGCAATTGTGAATTGTGCTACTATAAACATGCATGTGTAAGTAGCTTTTTGATACAATGACTTTTTTCCCTCTGGGTAGATAACCAGCTGTGGGATTGCTGGATCAAACAGTAGATCTATTTTTTCTTTAAGGAATTTCTACATGTTTTTCATAGTGGTTGTGCTAGTTTATATTCCCACCAGCAGTGTAAAAGTGTTCCCCTTTCACCACATCCATGCCAATGTCTATTATTTTTTGATCGTGGCCACTTTTGCAGGAGTAAGGTGGTATGGCATTGTGGTTTTGATTTGTATTTCCCTGATAATTAGTGATGTTTTTGTTTGTTGGCCATTTGTATATCCTCTTTTGAGAATTGTATGTTCATGTCCTTAGCCCACTTTTTGATGGGATTTATTTTTTCTTGTTGTTTTGTTTGAGTTCCCTGTAGATTCTGGATATTAGTTCTTTGTCAGATACATAGTTTATGAATATTTTCTCCCACTCTGTGGGTTGTCTGTTTACTCTCCTGATTATTTATTTTGCTGTGCAGAAGCGTTTTAGTTTAATTAAGTCTCATCTATTTATTCTTGTTTTTGGGTTCTTGTTCATGAAGTCTTTGCCTAAGCCAATCTCTAGAAGGAGTTTTCCAATGTTATCTTCTAGCATTTTTATGGGTTCAGGTCTTAGGTTTAAGTCTTTGATCCACTTTGAGTTTATTTTTGTATAAGGTGAGAGATGAGGATCCAGTTTCATTCTTCTACATGTGGCTTGCCAATTATCCCAGCATCGTTTGTTGAATAGGGATCCTTTCCCTACTTAATGTGTTTGTTTGTTTTGTCAAAGATCCGTTGGCTGTTAGTATTTGGCTTTATTTCTGAGTTCTCTATTCTCCTCCATTGGTCTATGTGCCTCTTTATACCAGAACCATACTGTTTTGCTGACTACAGCTTTAGGGTATGCTTTGAAGTCAAGTAACGTGATGCGTCCAGATTTGTTATTTTTGCTTAGTCTTGCTTTGGGTATGCTGGCTCTTTTTTGTTTCCATATGAATTTCAGGATTTTTTCCCTAGTTCTGTGAAGTATGGTGGTGGTTATTTTGATGAGAATTGCATGAATTTCTATATTGCTTTTGGCAATATGGGCATTTTCACAATATTGATTGTACCCATCCATGAATATAGGATGTGTTTCCATTTGTATGTGTCATGTATAATTTCTTTCAGCAGTGTTTTGTAGTTTTCCCTGTAGAGGTCTTTCACCTCCTTGATTAGGTATATTGCTAAGATTTTATTTTATTTTTTTTGCAGCTATTTTAAAAGGAATTGAGTTCTTGATTTGAATCTCAACTTGGTTGCTGTTGGTGTATAGCAGTGCTACTGATTTGTGTACATTAATTTTGTATTCTGAAATGCTACTGAATTCATTTATCAGTTCTAGGAGTTATTTGGATGAGTCTTTAGGGTTTTCTAGGTACATGATTATATAATTGGTGAACAGTGACAGTTTGATTTCTTCTTTACCAATTTGGATGCCCTTTATTTCTTTCCCTTGTTTGACTGCTCTGGCTAGGACTTCCAGTACTATGTTGAATAAAAGTGGTGAAAGTGGGCATGCTTGTTTTTCCCCATTCTTGGGGGAATGATTTCAACTTTTCCCCATTCAGTATAATGTTGGCTGTGGGTTTGTCATAGATGGCTTTTATTTCCTTAAGACATGTCCCTTCTATGCGGATCTTGCTGAGGATTTTAATTATAAAGTGATGCTAAATTTTGTCAAATGCTTTCTCCGTATCTATTAAGATGATCATGTGATTTTTGTTTTTAATTCTGTTTATGTGGTGTATCACATTTATTGACTTGGGGGTATTAAACCATCCATGAATCCATGGTATAAAACCAACTTGATCATGGTGGATTATCTTTGATATGCTGTTGGATTTAGTTACTGTATTTTGTTGAAGATTTTTGCATCTATGTTAGTCAGGGCTATTGGTCTGCATTTTTGTTGTTGTTGTTATGTCCTTTCCTGGTTTTGGTATTAGGGTGCTACTGGCTTCATAGGATGATTTAAGAAGGATTCTCTCTTTCTCTACGTTTTGAAATAGTGTCAATAGGATTGGCACTAGTTCTTCTTTGAATATCTGATAAAATTCAGCTGTAGATCTGTCTGATCCTAAATTTTTTTGTTTGGCAGTTTTTAAATTATCATTCCAATCTTGTTGCTTGTTATTGGTCTGATCAGAGTTTCTATTTCTTCCTGGTTTAACCTAGGAAGGTTATATATTTCCAGGAATTTATCTGCCTCCTCTAGGTTTTCTAGTTTGTGTGCATAAAGTCATTCACAGTATCCTTGAATGATCTTTTGTATTTTTTTGGTTTCAGTTGTAATATCTCCAGTTTCATTTCTCACTGAGTTCATTTGTATCTTTTATTTTCTTGGTTAATCTCACTAATAGCCTATCAATTTTGTTTATCTTTTCAAATAACTAACCTTTTGTTTCATTCTTTTTTGTATTTTTTGTTTCAATTTCTTTTAGTTCTGCTCTGATTTTTATTGTCTTTTCTTCTGCTGAGTTTGCAATCATTTGTTCTTTTATCTCTAGTTTCTTGAGGTGTGAGCTTAGATTGTCTATATGTGCTTTTACAGACTTTTTGATATAGGCATTTAATGCTATGAACTTTCATCTTCACACCACCTTTGCTGTATCCCAGGGGTTTTGACAGGTTGTGTAACTATTATCATTTGGTTCAAATGATTTTTAAATTTCCATCTTGATTTCATTGTTGATCTAATGATCGTTCAGGAGTAGGTTGTTTAATTTCCAGGTATTGTTTTGAGGGTTAACTTTGGAGTTGATTTCCAATTTTATTTCACTGTGATCTGAGAGAGTACTTGATATAATTTCAACTTTCTTAAATTTATTGAGACTTGTTTTGTAGCCTATGATATGCTCTGTCTTGGCGAATGTTCCATGTGCTGATGAGTAGAGGGTATATTCTGCAGTTGTTGGACAGAATGTTATTAAATATCTATTAAGTCCATATGATGTAGAGTATAGTTTAAGTCCATTGTTTCGTTGTTGATTTTCTGTCTTGATGAACTGTCTAGTGCTGTCAGTAGAGTATTGAAGTCCCCCACTATTATTGAGTTGGCATCTATCTCATTTCTCAGGTCTAGTAGTAATTGTATTGTAAATTTGGGAGCTCTAGTGGTAGGTGCATATATATTTAGAATTGTGATGTTCTCCTGTTGGACTAGTCCTTTTATCAGTATATAATATTCCCATGTTTTTTAACTATTGTGGCTTTACAGTCTGTTTTGTCTAATATAAAAATAGCTGCTCCTGCTTGCTTTTGGTGTTCGTTTGCATGGAATGTGTTTTTCCACCCCTTTACCTTAAGTTTATGTGAGTGCTTATGTGTTAGGTGAGTCTCCCAAAGACAGCAGATAGTTGGTTGGTGAATTTGTATCCATTCTGAAATTCTATATGTTTTAAGTGGAGCATTTAGGCCATTTACATTCAATGTTAGTATTGAGATATGAGATACTATTCTATTAGTTGTGCTAATTGTTGTTTGAATACCTTACTTATTTTTTTCATTGTATTACTGTTTTAAAGGTCCTTAAATTGATGCTTTAAGGAGGCTCTATGTTGAGCTTTTAGGATGTGTTTCAAGATTTAGAGATCCTTTTAGCTGTGCTTATAGTGCTGGCTTGATAGTGGCAAATTATCTCAGCATTTGTTTGAAAAAGACTTTCTCTTTCCTTCATTTAAGAAGCTTAGTTTTGCTGAGTGAAAGGAAACTATCTGAGTCCCTGAAATCACTGAGCTAAAGGGAAATGTCAAGTTGGGAACTGCTTAGGGCAAACCTGCCTCCCATTTTATTCAAAATCACCCCTCTGCTCACTGAGATAAATGTATATTTGATTGACTCCTTCGGGGAGGCTAATCAGGAACTCAAAGGAAAGCAACCATTTCTTTCTTATCTACATACATCTTGGAAGTCCAGTCCCCACTTTGAGTTGTCCTGTCTTTCCAGACAGAACCAATATTCATCTTATGTATTTTGATTGATGTCTCGTGTCTCCCTAAAATGTATAAAACCAAACTGTGTTCTTACCACCTTGGACATATGTTGTCAGGACTTCCTGAGGCTGTGTCATGGGTGTGCATCCTCAACCTTGGCAAAATAAACTTCCTAAATTAACTGAGACCTGTCTCAAATTTTTGAGGTTCACATGTTTGTACCCATGGAGGGACTCTGAGTGAAGATGCCCCTGACCTTTGACATATCTTCTGTTGGTGCTTGGTATTAGCATGAGATAACTTTATGGCTCAAACCAATAGGACAATTTGCTGAGGTCCGGGATCACCCCATCCAGAGAGTCCCTTATCTCCCCAAATTTAGTCAAGATCTAAAGTTTATTTTGCTGTACAGCTCTTTTTTTTTGGAGTTTTAGTTGCTTCCAACACAGTAAGGCAAGTCTTTCCTGCTTCCATGATGATGGAAAGCAGGTTAACTCCTTTGTGGAGTTTGAGCTTGCTTCCAACAGGGAAGGTGGGTTTTTTTTTCTTGCTTCTAGGATGGTAGAGAGCTGTCTTCAGCCTGAGACCCAGCCCTAGGTAAGTAACCGAATTGGGGTTTGTCTTGGCTAAAGATAAAATTAGCAACCAGCTAGTCTTAATTTCTCTTTACCATTAGAGCAGTCACTAATCATGTAAGTTGTAGAATCACTTGTTTTGCTCAACTGTTTTTTGCTGTGGTTGTTTGTTGTTTTTGTCGTTGTAGATGTTTGTTTCTGTTTTTGTTTCAGTCTTTTTCCTATTAGGTTTGACCAACTCTATCTAATTTGATCAAATCTGAAGGAAAGTTCCAAATTATGGATAACGAGGTCTCTAAGCAGCTAAATTCCCACCAAAAAAAAAAAAAAGGTATGGTGGGGTAGAAAAATGGCTAGTGAAAGAAAAAAAAAAGATTTTTGATTTTGACTACTTAAAGACTTTTATTTACATAACAAGGCCACCTTTTTGCTAGCCAGGTCAAACCTAAAGAACAATGTCTGTGCTTCAGAAATAGCAATTTGTCTTAGCTGAAATGTTGTATTGATATTTGAAAAGATTTTTTAAAGGAGCTCAATGGTTAAAACTCAGCTTAATTAAAAGCTGATATTCAAGAGGTGTGTGTGTATTTAAAATACCTTCATGTTTTTGTTGTTGTTTTCTGATGACCTTTTTTTTTTTGCAAATTTTTTTTTCCTCAGTTGACTAAATTCTGTTTTCTTCATTTACTTCTGCTGTCTCTCCTTTTTCTTGCATCCTCTGCTGCATGAGGGACCTAAAATAGTTTATCATGCCTAGGGTTCCTTTAAGAAAATGGAGAAGGCAACAGACCCCATTTAGGGTAGAAACTTGTTTTTCTTTATGGAACCCCAAAAGTGTAAACAGACAAGTTTATCTAGCTTTTAAACTGCTTGCTTTTAGTCAATAAAATGATTTATTGACCAAAATAGTTATTGCAACAGAGGCTACTCTTGGGTTTCTAAAGAAAAATGTAGTTTAGACTTAGAAATGTCTTTGTTAAAAAAACTTTTTTAAAATGCACTGTAAAAGCATTATGTGGTCCAGCCTCATAATAATTCTCTTTTGGAGACCCAGGATTCAATGTGGGCTCTGCCCAGAACTCAGAGATCCAGTTAAAAGAGAGGTAGTCTCCATCTAAGTAAAATTGGTCTCCTCATAGAATCCTATGATAGATTTCTATAATTTTATGTGTAATTGGCAATTAAATCCATTTTAATTTTCCTTTAGCACACCAGACTTTTCTCTCCACACCTTATAATGTCAATTTTTCCATTTACTTTCACCTGAGTTGCTTCCTTTAATATGCAAATTTAAAACTACTTAGCTGACAGCTGAATAGGGTTGCAAAACAGGTTATCAAGAATCGGAAAGTCTAAGATAGGGAAGAAACGGTTTTTATAAATCTATAAGATGTACTTATATTGGCATGCCTAATATGTCTATGAACTTATGTGTTGCGTACACAATGTTTCACTACTGAAAATATATAAAAGAGCTCCAATTAACTGGCTTAAGAGAATAAAAATATTTAAATCAAATATTTTATTATTAAAAAAGACCAGCCAAATGCTTTTTTGCATTTACATAACTTAAGTAAAATATTTAATAAATAAGCTAGTTTTAAAATCATTGGTAAAGTAATATTAGAAATGTTTTAAGAATTGCTAGCATACGTCTTTGTTTGCATTTATCAATAATGCAGTTTCTCACTTTGTTGGCATTGATTAATCAAGCCAAATACTATAAGGTGTCAAAATTTGGCATAGACATTACAAAACTGTAAACCCAACCCAAAACAGAATGATCTTTGCTGTATAGTCAATAAATATTAATATTGGATTAATAAAAATAGCAACATATTGAATTTATTAAGATCACCATAAATTCTAATCTTGTGGCTTTAGGCAGTCTAGCCAACAGGCAATAAGGTTTCTTATCACCTTTGTTTCAAAGCTAAACTATAAACTAAGTTTGTCCCAAAGTTAGTTCAGTCTATGCCCAGGACTCAAAAAGGGAAACATGGAGGTTAAAAGCAAGGTGGAGTCAGTTAGGTCAAATCTTTTCACTGTTTCAGTTATAATTTTGCAATGGTGGATCCATAATTTTAAATGATGACAATCACAGTTTTTATAAATAGTCTAGGTAAATAATTAAAATAAAATAATTAGGTAAATGTAATTAGGTAAATAGTTGTAGACAAACTTGTCGTAATTTAGAATCTAAAGTTATATTAAATTAAATAATAGATATTTCATTATTTTGGAATTTTGCAATAAAAATCTATTGTAGGAAAACATTCTTAAAATAAGGTGTCTCCTTTTTAAATGGTTGAACAATTTTTGTCTAATTCAAAGCTTATTTAATGGTTAAGTATAAAACAAAGTGAAAGAAACCGAAAATAAAAGAGATGTAAAGAAAGTTATAAAAATAATTTTTTTGTTTCTTTGTTTTGTTTTTTTGGTAAGAAAGTTTAAGGAGAAATAATTTGATGTGAGAAAGAAACTTGTATGGTAAATTTAGTTCTAGAGTAAAACAACCGGTTGTTTAAGAAAGAGGGATGCTCAGGACAAACCAGAAAGTCCAAGCATCAAGCAAGTCATAAATGGTCTGTATAAATCACAGATTGTCAAATATCAAAGGTTTAAAACACTTGATATCACAGGTCATTGTAAAGTAAGTCATTCATTTGACCAAACTGATAACTCAAAGATTTAAAAAAAAAAAGATGAAAACCTTCATTCTTTGAGAGAGAAGACTTAATTTTCCAAACAACAAAGAGGTATAGAGCTTATGAAACTACAAACCCAGACCAAAACAGAATGTATTTATTAAAAAAAATCAAAATCTTTTATATGATCAAGTTGCCATGGTATTATTAAGTGTTGGTTTGCTTAGGGAAAAAATGAATTTCTTTAAAAAAATTAATGTGATTACATCCATGTATCTCTATGCATGCACTTTTAAAGTACTTATAACATTGAGTTACAAGGCTTTGACTTCTGGATCTAAAAGGACACCAAGTTCTGCTAAATTTTAAACACTAACAGCAATGAAAGCCCCATCTTCAGGCCCAGTAGAAGAAGTCAGTAAAAATAAACTGCATTTCTGACTGGGCGTGGTGGCTCAAACCTGTAATCCCAGCACTTTGGGAGGCTGAGGCGGGTGGATCACAAGGTCAAGAGATTGAGACCATCCTCGTCAATATGGTGAAACCCTGTCTCTACTAAAAATACAAAAAAAATTAGCTGGGCACGGTGGCGTGTGCCTGTAATCCCAGCTACACAGGAGGCTGAGGCAGGAGAATTGCCTGAACCCAGGAGGCAGAGGTTGCGGTGAGTTGAGATTGCGCCATTGCACTCCAGCCTGGGTAACAAGAGCAAAACTCTGTCTCAAAAAAAAAATTTAAATAAATAAATAAATAAATAAAAATAAAATAAAATAAACTGCATTCCTAAACACAGGGTCAGAAATTAAAGCTATTTCAACTCAAGGTCCAGGGACTATTGTGGAAGAAGTGTGTGTGTGAAATTGTTAAGAGCTGATTTTGAAAGATAAAACAAATTCAGTTTCTCTATAAATTGATAATTAATGTTAAAGACACACTGATACAAGACCAGCATATGGGCCCCTATGTCAAATTAACAAGGTTTTCTTGAAGCATTAAACAACTGCTTTAATTAAACAACTTTTATTAAAGTTATAAAAAGCTCATAGAAGTCATATCTTATGGTCAAGATTAAAATTTTATAGATTGTTTATAAAATTTTGAAAAACAAATTTAATTGGCTTCATGCTATTTTCATTAGTGTATGTTGTTTGGAAAATTAAGTCTTCTCTCTCAAAGAATGAAGGTTTTCACCTTTTTTTAAAAAAAATTCTTCAGTTATCAGTTTGGTCAAATGAATGACTTATTTTATAATGACCTGTAATATCAAGGGTTTTAAACCTTTGATATTTGACAAACTTTTTAAAATCAAATTATAAATTATGCTTTTTTCTGATATAATTTATCCTCTAAGATGTCAGTTTCCCTAAAGTCCAAAAATGACATAATTTGGCTTAGTTTGTATAAAAATTAAACAGGAAACATTGCAAATATGAAATGATGTTTGGTTTTCTTTAGGCTGCATTTGTATAAATATTTATTAGTTTGTGTTCCAAAATTATGAGAAACTTCTGTAATTCTGATATGACTTAGTGTATATGATCAGTAATAATTATAGTTGTCATATTAAATTATTGTGTGCCACAGTGGTAACAAATTTCCTTGTCAATTGCGTCTATGTCTATGGCTGCCCTAAAACTTTTTGTCATCCATGGACAATTGTTGTCTTGTTTTGATCCTTCTTAGAAGGTGGTTTTACAATCAGCTATAGAACTCTAACAGGTGTTCTTAAATGTAGGTTTCTGATAACTTTGGAGACTGTGACATTACAATAGAGGAAAAGACTCAGGACTCTCAGGGAAGGGTGAAATTTTCATGAGTATCAAGAAGAATAAAAATTACTGTGTAAACTGAATTGATAGACTAAAGTAATCTTTTAAACGTTTGCTTTAAACATTGCTGATCTTTTTTTTTTTCAGAGTCAAGGAAACTTTTCTCTTGAGATATTGATGGCTTTTAACAACTTAGTATACTTCAATGAACAAAATTTGGAGCGTATTTGCTTCTCTCTACTTGATTTCTCCATAATTTGGAACCTATTTGTGAGTATTCTTAACACATGGCAATGCAGTTATTTGCACAAGTGCCATAAAAATCTGTTTTCATTTTGCAACAGGACAATTGAAGAAACTGGTTATCTTAACAAGGGTTTGACTAGAATACTATGCTTTCCTTTATGGAGTCAAACTTGACTTAAAGAGCCAATAAAAGTCCCTTGGGAAAGCTGGCCTCATACCTTCCCTGAACAGGGTTCCTGTCCTGTGGTAAGTAAAGCATGTCACTTTCTGACAGGCCCAGGAGCCCCAAGTTTATCTTGGAACCCCAAAAGGAGAGGATCACCCAACTCAGAGGTATTTAATGGCACAAATCTATGGCTAGGCTTGGCTTAAAAAAAGTATTATCTGAGATTCCTTCTATGGAACCAAGTTCCATCAGAGCCCATTTAAAAGTCTATGTAAAAAATAATTATTCTTGCTGCACTGTCTACAAATAATTAGGCCAAGTATAATAAATCTTTCAGTCCTATTGTGATTTGTCTTTAGTAAAAATGGGAAACTGAAGAGAGAAAAATTATGTTTCAAAAACTGTAACACTAATGTTAACTATAATCAAATATTTGTTAGATTCTAGTCTTGCCTAATGTTTTTCGATTTTTATTATTTTTCTACCATTTGGACTGAATTCTAATTTTTCTTGGCTACAAGTCTTCAAAGTAATGTCTCCAATTTTTTTCCTTCTTTTTTATTTTTTTCTAATTTGGAGTCACTGAAAACTAAGTGGTGCTTTTTTAAAGTCCTTCAAATTAAGCCAGACAAACTTCAGAAGAACAGCAACCTATTTACATACACAAGCTACTTTTACACCTGCTGATTGATGTGCAAACTTCAGAATAATGAGGCCTATATCAATTTTCCAGGATTGTTCTTTTGTTTGTTATTGTTTTTTGTCTTCCTCCCCCTATTTTGTCTTCGTAGGACAAGAGACTTTACAACCTTCTAAAAATGAACTTTCCTAATAACTTGGGACCTACCTGTCTAGGAATAAACCATCCTAGCCATGACAGCTCAGACAAAACCTGGAACCAGATACTCATTTTCTCTAAAATGTTTTCTCCAAAAGATTTTTTTTTAAAGAAATGGGGTGGGCAATGTGGGCCAATATGATCTATGTTATTTCTAGTTAAATGATTACAAGCTTGCTTCGTTTCTTATATACTGAGATTCATGCCACTCATCAAATATTGAGTTAAGAAAACTCCAAACAATGGTGCAGTAAAATAAAACTGTTTAAGGCTTGTAAAAACAGAAATCAGGCAGTAACAGGAGGCCTGTAGTAAAGACCATCTGAGAGTGCTTTAGAACTGTGGAATGCTGTGGTGTGGTTGCAAGGCAGGAAAGACTGCTTTAGTCCCATGATCTCTTCCCAACATAGGGCCTGCATGAAGGTCTCTTAAAGAGGGCTTGTGGAAGAACACTGGGAAGGAATGAAACCTCTACTCACAAGACTTGGGAGGGTCTTGGAAGACGGGAGCTTGTGAGGCAGGAAGGCCTTGCAGGGTAGAGATAACTGGAATGCCACAGGCTCTGCCTAGGTTCTCAGAATATGGAGTAACTCTGATTACTGTGTGTCCGCAATGCTCAGGAGATAAAGCCCCTTGATGCGTTGTGTGTGATCAGACTTGGTGGCGTCTTATCTGCTGTGCTTCTATGCAGATGTACCTTGTTAACCATGGATGGTAAAACTCAGTGTCCTAAGTTGCATTTCTTAGAAGAACCACATATAAAATTCAGTGCTGCAGATGCTTGCTCCCACCCCATCTTACACCAAAATAGCTTTTAGTTTACCTTTCTCACCTCTCCTTACCATAGCCCCCCCAAATTGAGATACTGCACCTAATAAAAGTGTGTGGAGCCCCAAGCTCAGGGCCAACGCTGTCCCTGTGAGCTTGCGTTGGTCCCCTGGAACCGTGCTGTGAAACTCAACTCTTGTGTCTTTCTTTTCTCACTCCCTCTTCACCACTGGGACTGAAGGCACCCACGTACAGGATTGGGGCTGGCACCCAGCAGGGGAATGTGAAAGAAAAATATCTTGGGTTCCCAAAATCACTAAGCTAAAGGGAAATGTCAAGCTGGGAACTGCTTAGGGCAAACCTGCCTCCCATTCTGTTCAGTCACCCATCTGCTCACTGAGATAAATGCATTTATGATTGCCTCTTTTGGGGATGCTAATCAGAAACTCAAAAGAATGCAACTATTTGTCTCAGATCTACCTACAGTTTGGAAGCCCCCTCCCAACTTGAGCTGTCCCACCTTTCCAGACAGAACCAATGTTCACCTTACATGTCTTGATTGATGTCTCATGTCTCCCTAAAATGTTTAACACCAAACTGTGTTCTGACCACCTTAAGCACAAGTCATCAGGACTTCCTGAGGCTGTGTCATGGATGTTCTTCTTCAACCTTGGCAAAGTAAACTTTCTAAATTAACTGACGCCTGTCTCAATTTTTCAGGGTTCAAAGCTGGATACAAAATTCTAGGCTGGTAATTGTTTTGTTTAAGGAGGCTAAAAATAGAACTCCAATTCCTTCTAGCTTGTATGGTTTCAGCTGAGAAATCTGCTGTTAATCTGACAGGTTTTCTTGTATAGGTCACCTGATGTTTTTGTCTCACAGCTCTTAAGATTCTTTGCTTTGCTTTACTTTAGATAAACTGATGACTATGTGCCTAGGCAATGATCTTTTTGTGATGAATTTCCTAGGTGTTATTTGAGCTTCTTGTATTTGGATGTCTAGATCTCTAAAGGCCAGAGAAGTTTTCCCCTATTATTTTCTCAGATATGTTTTCCAATCTTTTAGATTTTTCTTCTTCCTCAGGAACATCAATTATCCTTAGGTTTGGTTAACATAATCTCAAACTTCTTGGAGGCTCTGTTTATTTTTTAAAATTCTTTTTTTCTTTGTCTTTGTTGCATGAAGTTAACTCAAAAGCATTGTCTTCAAGCTCTGAAGTTCTTTCTTCTACTTGCTCAGTTCTATTGCTGAGATCTTCCAGTGCATTTTGCATTTCTCTAAGTGTGTCCTTCATTTCTAGTAGTTGTGACTGTTTTTTTATTTATGTGCTCTACTTCACTGGAGAATTTTCCATTCATATTCTGCACCATTGCTATGGTTTGGCTCTGTGTCCTTACCCAAATCTCATCTTGAATTGTATTCCCATAATTCCCATGTGTTGTGGGAGGGTCCTGGTGGGAAATGTTGGATGGTGGGGGGCGGTTCCCCCATGCTCTTCTCATGGTAGTGAACAAGTCTCATGAGATCTGGTGGTTTGATAAGGGGAAACCCATTTCACTTGGCTTTCATTCTCTTTACCTGCTGCCATCCCTGTAGGATGGGACTTGCCCCTCCTTACCTTCCATTGAGATTGTGAGGCTTCCCCAGCCACATGGAACTGTAAGCTCAATTAAACCTCTTTCTTTCATAAGTTGCCCAGTCTTGGCTATGTCTTTATCAGCAGCATGAAAATGGACTAACACAACCATTTAAAAAAATTTATCAAAGTTAGTCTTCACCTTTCTCTGTTGCCTCCTTGATTAGCTTAATAATCAACCTTCTGAATTCTTTTTCTGGCAATTCAGAGGTTTTTTTCTTGGTTTGGATTCATTGCTGATGAGCTAGTGTGAACTTTTGGGGGTGTTAAGAACCTTGATTTTTTTATATTACTGGAATTGTTTTTCTGATTCCTTCTCATTTGGGTAGACTATGTCAGAGGGAGGATCTGGAGCTGAAGGGCCACTGTTCAGATTCTTTTGTCCCACAGGGTGCTCCCTTGATGTGGTGCTCTCCCCCTTCCCCTACGGGAAATCAATACATCAAAGACACACCTTATCCCCATGTTCACTGCAGCACGAATCACAATAGCCAAGATATGAAATCAAATCAGGTGCCCATCAACAGACTATTGGATAAAGAAAATATGGTACAGATAGAAATTAGAATACTACTCAGTCACGAAAAAGGCTCAAATCCTGTCATTCATGGCAGTGTACATGGAACTGGAGGGTATTATGTTAAGTGAAATATGCCAAGAACAGAAAGACAAACATTGCATGTTCTCATTCATATGTGGAAGTGAAAAGAAAGTCAGTCTCATAGAAGTGGAGTAGAATGGTGGTTATGAGGCCTGGGAAGGGGAGGGGAGCGTGAGAAGGTGGTTTACTGATACAAAATCACAGCTAGACAGGAGGAATAATTTTTAGTGTGCATTGCACTGAGGGGGCTACAGTTAATATATTCAAGCAGCTAGAAGGATTTTGAATGTTCTCAATGTGAAGAACTCATCAATGCTCGAGGTGGTAGTTATGCTAATTACCCTGGTTTCATCACAATACACTCTGAGCCTCAGGATATCACAATTGCCGTGTGCCATTTAAATAAAAAGAGCCACTGTGTTGGACGCTAGGGTAGTGGTGATGTCCCAGTGTGAGATGGGAATGAAGGACTGAGTTAGGAAAACGGAACTGGCCACTCTTAACGGTTCCAACAATGCCAGGGCACTTTCCACACCAGCAAAGAGCTGGGGAAGGGAGGTGACAATGGGAAGGGACCTAGACTACAGGCCTGGGAGTGGTGGACATCAAAGCTGGCCTGGTCTTCCTGATCATGATGACACAGGACTCCAGTGTCTTTCCTCAAGCAAAGCCTTTGCCGAGGGCAGGGTAGGAAGAGAGGGTGGGGGGGGCCTCTCAGATAGGGAGGATTTGGAGCAGGCAGTGAGGGACTGCGGGCCACATACAGACCCAGCCCCCAGCCTACCCTACACCCCATCTGCAGCTCTAGGAGGGACATTTCCTTGGACACCTCAGCCTCAAGAAAGGAAGGGCTGTGCCTCACCAGGCTCCCCCAGTTACCCTGTTCTCTCTGCTCTCACATTCCACACAAGCCGATCCCACATCTGGGATGTCTGGGGGGACATGAGCGGACGGCAGATACATCGGGCAGTGGGCCAGCAGCTTTGGGCACACCTCACTTTTAACATAAACTTTTTAAAGACCCCAAACACATCTGCAGGCCAGTTGAGGGTTGCTGGCCACAGTATGCAACTGGCCTCACCCCTTCCCTCCCTGAGCCTTGTGAGTTCAACCCATTTATGCAGCACTGACTGTAAACGAGGCATGCTGTGGGCTCTTCGGGTAAAGCTGGGTCTCAGACAGCAAAGGCTCTGCCCTCCTGGACCTGCAAAGGTCCTGAGGCCACCTGAGTGGCCCTTGGAGAACTGTGGCCAGGCCCTGGCCAAGGAGCCCTGAACCCAGGTGGGGTCTCAGCTTTCAGGGTGGCAGTGAGACCTGAGGGCTACCCCTGCATACCACACATGCCTGGGAAAGCTTCTGGAGTTTATTTCAGGGGCAAAGTGAAGCGAAGGGCCCAGGTGGAGGAACAATCCCCTGACTGTGTTTTAAAGGCTCACAGCCAAAGACCACAGGGACAGTGCAGCCTGGTGGTCCAGGCAGGGCAGAGGTGGCTTGGGCTGGGACAGCTGCGGAGGGAAAAGGATGGCAGGTGGAAATCAGAAGTGGGGGGTGAGGAGAACACAGGGACTGAGAGTGACTCAGTGTTTGGGTCTGAAAAATTGGGTAGACTGACAGTGAAGCTGTTTACCTGGCAAAACGAGGGTGCAGGGTGGGTGTGGAGAGGGATGGGTCAGTTGCTTTCAGTTGAGTGTCCTCTCATGTCCCATGTAGGTGCAGGAAGTGCAGGGGAGGGGCCAGGGACGGGCATGGGCTGATTAGTAAGCCTCGGCTGCAGGGCTGGACAGGGTCACCTGGGGGAGAGTTGGGGCAGGAGGGTGCCTGGAAGCTGAGAGGAGAGGCTGCTCCAGAGGTGAATGCTCCATCACCACTGTGGCCAGCAGCGTAGTGAGTACGGGGGTCCTGGCCCGCAGGCCCTGACTTTCTAACTGTGAGGTACTCCCACAGGGCCAGAGGGAAACGTTAAGGGACCCAAACCGCACCCAAGACCTTATGACACTCTCCCATTTGTAACTCAAATATGAACGTATATATTTTGCAAGAAGACAAATTTTAAACTACGTTTAAAAATCCCCCTGAGTTTTCTGATTGCAAACTTCTTGGCAAGTCTGTCCAAGCGGAACTCTTCTCCATCTGCTGCTGCTGCTGCTGCTGTTTACCTGCTTTTCGAGTGCTTAGGACGTGTATCGGCCATTAGTCAGATAACGGCGGCTGTCTCTCAGTCCCTTGGCCAGAACCCTTATCTCTGCTAACGGAGAAATTGTCTCAGGTGCTTTAGCCCAGAGCATTAAGTCCCAGTGGCATCGCAGGCCTTGGCCACCCGTTTAGGGTGCAGCTCCCTCATTGGATCCTTCTCCACCCCCAGGCATCCGGACTCAAGCCCCCAGAGGCCATCTGCTGTCACCTGGCTATGCCTGGCCCTCTCCACCTCCCTGTTGCAGAGTCTGGGTGTCTGGGGCAGACTTCCTGGTTCACAGATGGTGCCTTTTTCTTGCGCCCCCACGGGGTGGAAGGAGCAAGACGGCTCCCTGGGGCCTGTTTTGTAGGGGCGCTAATCCCACCGTGAGGCTCTGCCCCAGGACCTTATCACCTCCCAACACCGCCCCTTGCGGGTGGGGTTTCCGCCCAGGAATCTGGATGCGCGAGCACCGCGTGCCTCCCGCGTTTGCCGAGGATGTGGCCGGAGACTTTGGTGAGCGCGGAAACTCTCCCTGCGCTGCCTGCAGCCGCGGCCCGGCCCCCAGCTGTCGCCCGCAGCGCTGCGGCCCTGCCCGCCCGGAGGAGGAGGAGGAGGAGGAGGGTCCGCTGCCCCCGCGGCCTCCCCGGGGCCGCGCCGAGCTCTGCGCCCTGCGCGCCTCCGGAGCTGCACGGCTGCCTGTCCCCTGCCGGCGGCGCCTGCACCCCAGCTGCCGTTTCCCCGAGACCCTCGGCCAGCGGGGTCTGCTCCGGGCCTGCGTCCCCGCCGGGGGTCAGCACGGGCCAGTGCGCGTCTGGCTTCCGTCCCTCCCGCGCGAGGCAGCGGCTCCCCGGCCGCTGAGGGCCTCCCGCCCCCCGGTCCCCACCGGAGCGCCCCGGCATCTCGTTCCGCAGCTTCCGCGGCTTCCTTCTCCTCCGCGACCCCGACGGCGACCCCGCGAGGCGCAGCCACGGCGCTGAGGACAGCGGCGGACATGGCCGCGGCCGCTGCCGCCTCCCCACGGCGACCGCACGAGGAGGCCCCGCCCCTCCCCGACTTCCTGTGCCGGGAGCCGGGGGCCGACGGCGGCCGCTTCGGCCTCACCCTCCGGCGCGGAGGAGCGGAAGGGAAGGAGGGACCGACCCCTCCGGGAACCTCCACCTCCCTGGTGGCCGGGAGGTCTCCCAGGCGGGGGCAGCCTCGCGCGGCGGCGCAGCTGTGGGCCGCGGGGCGGGTGCGCGCGGCACTTTCTCCACCGCACGGCAGGCGGCGCTGTTCCCGCGCGAGACGAGGCTCCTCCGCGCCCGGAGCCTGTGCCCCGGCGGGAGCCGCAGGGGCGCGATTTGCCGCTTTGGAAACGGATTCAGAACAGGGAGTCCCTCCGCCGTGGGGACAGAAGCAGCTGTGTGAGCGAAGAGCATCCGCAGGGAAAATGGGTGCGAAACGGGTGGGAAGCCTGACTCCAAATCAAACAAGAACACGGCAGGAAGGCCGGGCGCGGTGCTCACGCCTGTAATCCCAGCACTTTGGGAGGCCGAGGTGGGTGGATCACGAGGTCAAGAGATCGAGACCATCCTGGTCAACATGGTGAAACCCCGTCTCTACTAAAAATACAAAAACTTAGCTGGGCATGGTGGCGCGTGCCTGTAATCCCAGCACTTTGGGAGGCCGAGGCGTGTGGACCACGAGGTCAAGAGATCGAGACCATCCTGGTCAACGTGCTGAAACCCCGTCTCTACTAAAAATACAAAAAATTAGTTGGGCACGATGGTGCGCGCCTGTAATCCCAGCACTTTGGGAGGCCGAGGCGGGTGGATCACGAGGTCAAGAAATCGAGACCACCATGGTCAACATGGTGAAATACCGTTTCCACTAAAAATACAAAAATTAGCTGGGCATGGTGGCGCGTGCCTGTAATCCCAGCTACTCGGGAGGCTGAGGCAGGAGAATTGCCTGAACCCAGGAGGCGGAGGTTGCGGTGAGCCGAGATCGCGCCATTGCACTCCAGCCTGGGTAAGGAGCGAAACTCCGTTTCAAAAAAAAAGTGCATACAAATGTAGAAAGGACTGTGTAATGAACCCCTACCACGTACCACCTGATTAATCATTAGTGTCTCAAGACTAATAATTATTGACTCATGACCCAACTCATTTCATCAGTTTCTGCCTCCCCATTCTCTCTCTAGCTCTCTTTCTCTCTGGATTGGAGCATTTTTGAGCCATCCCAGCATATATAATTTTATGTAACTACTGTGTCTCTAATGGATAAGGGCTTCTTAAGAGCAGCAGAGGGAGAGAGCTGGGTCAGAACCCAGAGCGAGCCACAGGGTGAGCTGTGTCCAAGCAGCACAGATCCAAAGCAGCGCTTCTGGTTGCTCAGGTTGTTTAGAAGCATGATTAAATATGTGACATGTGAAGCAACATTTACCTTTCTAAAAAGTGCCCTGCACATGTACCTCAGAACTTAAAGTATAATAAAAAAACAGATTAAAAAAAGAAGTCTTGACAAACCGTTTGTCTCTCCCTGTGTTTCCAAGTCTGTAACTATGAAATAGGCAAGTTAGGAGAGATGGTCTTTCGTATCTGTATTCTTCTGTCATTTGCTCTAGAAAATTAGCTTTAAAATCAGTATTTCAAAGACCTATAATGCTTACAAATTAAGTAATATAATAAGAATTATTTTCTGCCAAATACAGTTTTTATTAAATGTGGGTGCAACTGAAACAAAAACGTGCATTCAAGGATAGATTGATTTAAACCAAGCCTCCTTTACTTTTTCAAATAAGAGGAGATACACACTGATAGAAAATGAAACAGGGAATGCCCTTGCTGGCTAATGGGTGGGTTGCGTGAGATGATTACTTCGACGTGCTCAGCATGGCACCTTCTCAGGATGTGATGGGAGTTCATGTTGGGATTTAAGAACATGGACTTCTTGGCTCTGTTGGTTGTGTGTTCCTGGGAAAGCTACTTATACCTCAATTTCACCTACAAATTGGGGTTAATAATGCTTAAGCCCACAAGGTTGTTCCAAGGATAATTTGAGAGGGTGCATGAGAAGAGCTGGGTCCAGCACCTCCCGTGTAAGAACTGCTCAGCCTATGTCAGCTGTTACGATGATTGGTGGACACTCCCTTGTCAATTGCTGTGTTCTGTGAGTCCCCCCCAGAAGCACCTTGTATTTGTCACACAGAAGGCCTTTGCCTCCACTTTTCACCCTACTTTAGAACACAGAAATAATAAATAAGGCCCAGACTGAAAATGTAGGCTGTCATTTTTTCTCCTACTCAAAAATAATAAAGGGAAGCATTTCTTCTTTCTTTTTATTTCTAGTGGACCTATATATGTGTAAGAATGGTTTATTACTCTTGATTTTCAAAGTTACTTTTGGGGGAAAATAGTAAACTCAAGACTCTAGAATTTCCTTTATGCAGTTAGACATTACTAGGACACATCTAAGAGAGTATGAGTAGGCTACTCATGAAGTATATTCTGCCATCCAAAGATGATAAACTTAGTCCTCACCCAGACATAGCATAGTAAAACAGCTGAAAACGAAACATGAAGAAATTTTAAAAATCAGGAATCAGCACATTACACACAGGGAGTAAAAATCCAAGTAAATGTGAACTCACCTTCAGGAGGAGCCCTGGAGACCTCGAAGCAGCACAGCAGGCCCAGAGCACAGAGGAAAACAGCTGCACACCTTGAACTTTATATTCAGCAAAAGTGTTTTTCAGCAATGAATGAGAAACACAGACAGTCTCAGATGAAGAGAAACTAGGAATTTATTTCCAACTTCCTTGTGATGAAAGAAACACCACAGGAAACTCTTCAAGTGGAGAGCAACAGTAATAGGATAATGTGGAACTTCAGGGATGAGGGAAAGTGACAGAAATAGAAATATCTGGGTAAATAAAATGCACCTTTTCCTCAATGTGTATTATGAACAAGGGCAGAATCCATAACACTTTGGTGTTTTCAGCCAACGTAGATGCTCCACACAGATGGGAGGGCACAGGGACTGCTGTGGAAGTGGCTTCTGTATTCCACATGAAGCAGCAAAATATTATCCTCTGTAGACTGGGAAAAGTTTTTTTTTTAATACAACATTTTCAGCCTTTATTAAGAGAGTATAGTCATCATGCCAAAATTTATCCATCAACATACAGCTTTATTTCCCATCTAAAGTTAATAAGAATGCATTTTATTTTAAATGGGACATAGAGGCAACATGCCAATAATTAAAGTACAACTAGAAAGTTTTAGTTTCACACTCTGAATATCAACAAAGCAGTAATTCCTAAAATCATGAAAACATGATCAAGTAACTAAACAACAAAAAAATGAACATTTAGAAAAAGAAAGCATTTCATGCTTTCTTAATGTCATATAGTGAAAACAGATATACCTATAATTTCAGTCTACAGAAAGCATACTTCATTAGGCCATTATTCATTTAAAATAGTACAAATGTTTACAAATAACATTTTACTTAAATTTCGCAGTTGCTTATAAAATGATTCTTGTAAGATAAGAGTTTCATCAAAAGAGATGGTAAATTATAAATATAAAATATATCACAATATTTAAATCCTCAGTGCAAATCAAGAAAAATAACAATCTTTGGAGAGGAAAGTATTCAGCTTTACAAATTTACTGTAAATATATATTAATTCAATAAGAAACACATTTAAACTTTGCACTGCCACAGAATTATTTTGTGGAAAAAAATGATGTACTTTTTGAATATACATACATCAAAATCAAAAAGTTAACTTTTACTTTTTCCTTTATTGGCAACTTTTGATACATTTTTTGGTTTTGGTTCCCAGAGAGCATTTTTTACAAATCTTGAAGCTGCACCTCTATCCAGCTTGCCAGCCTTTTTCTTGTCTGTTATTTCCTTGACTCTGTTCATATATACTCTGATTCTTTCCAATTCCTGCTTTACTGGATGTTCCTTAGGATTAACTCCTTGAGTTGCCAAATAAACCCAAAACATTGAATTTAATGTGTATGCAGAAACCAAATCCAATTTTGCTTGTTCAAGTGGGTCCAACTTCTGCAACAACTCATTTCTAGAAACAGACATCATGGTTTTCAGCATCTCATCCACAGCACCAATGGAATTCTCAAACGCTGACAAATACTCGTGAATTTCTACTGGATAGTCTTCATTAGTTTCTTCACCTGCCATTATGGCTCATGGACTTCGACTCCAGCCTCCCGGAAAGCGGTCGGGTGACGATGATGGGGAAAAGTTAAACTTATAAATTGTAATTCATATGTGAAACAGACACCAACACAGCTGTGCAGAGATATAAACCAGACCCCAATAGAGAAATTAATATGGAATATTAAAACTATTCCAAGTGAAGATATAAAAGGAGAAATGAATGGAAAAAGATGTAAGGGACAAACAGAAAACAAATAATGAAATGACAGATTTAAATCCAAATACCCCAGTAATTAAATTAAATTTAAGTGGCTTAAGCATATCAATAAAAAACCAGATGATCAGATTGAATATTTTTAAAAGATCAAACTATGCTACCTCCAGAGAGCCTACTTTAAATATAATGTGTAGGGGGATGAAAAGATGCACTACATAAACATTAATAATGATAAAAAAGCTTCGGTGGCTGCAGAGACTAGATAGACATCAGAGCCAGGAAGATTGTGGTTGATGAAGAAGGACATTGCACGATGGTGGGAGGTCAGGTCCACAGGCAGACGTTGCCATCCTGAGTATCCATTTGACAGAAGAACTTCAAAATACACAAAGCATAAACTCATGGAAACGTGAGGAGAAATGATGGATTAATAATTGTAGTTGGAGGCTTCAACACTCCTCTATCAGTTAGATGGTTAGATCTACTAATGGTTAGAACTAACAGAACAGAAAATCTTCTAGAAGGAGGATAAAGAACTGAACAGCATCACCAACCAGCTGGACTCGCCTGACATTTATAGAACATGCTACTGAGCAATAGCAGCACAGACCTTCTCAGGGGTACGTGAAATGTTCACCAGGATAAACCAAGCCACGGGTCATTAAAAGCTCTAACAAATGTAAAAGATCTGAAATCATGCAAAGCATGCTTTTGACCACAATAAAGCTAAACCACAAATTAATAACAAAAATATATTCAGGACACCTCCAACTACTTCAAAGCTAAATGACATACTTAGATAATGCATGGGTCAATTGGACATTCCAAGGAAACTAGAAAGAAATTTCAACTGTATAAAAATTGGAAACAGAAAAACAATGAAGAAAGAAAATAAATGAATTCAAGAAAGTTCTTAAAAATATCAACAAAATTAGTAAATGACAAAGAGAAAAGAGAGAAAACAAATGATCAGTATCAACATGGAAAGAAATGATAGCATTGGCCGGGCGCGGTGGCTCAAGCCTGTAATCCCAGCACTTTGGGAGGCCGAGGCGGGTGGATCACGAGGTCAACAGATCGAGACCATCCTGGTCAACATAGTGAAACCCCGTCTCTACTAAAGATACAAAAAATTAGCTGGGCCCCGTGATGCGTGCCTGTAATCCCAGCTACTCGGGAGGCTGAGGCAGGAGAATTGCCTGAACCCAGGAGGCGGAGGTTGCGGTGAGCCGAGATCGGGCCATTGCACTCCAGCCGGGTAACAAGAGCAAAACTCCGTCTCAAAAAAAAAAAAAAAAAAAAAAAAAAAAAAAAAAAAAAAGAAATGATAGCATTATAGACACAACTGACATAAAAATTACAGTAAGTACCACTATGAACAACTCTGCGCACCTAAATCCAACAAATTAAAAGAAATAGACAAGTTCTTTAAAAGTCACACAGTATTAAAATGCACTTAACAAGAAATAGATAAACTAAACAATCCTGTATCTATTAAAGAAATTAAAAAGTCTTCCAAAAATAAAATTCCAGGTCCAGATGATTTCACTGAAAAACTCTACCAAACATTTAAAGAAGAAATGATAGAAACCGTATAAAGTCTTTTAGAAAATAAAAGAGGAAGGAGCAGTCACTTATTTTATAAAAGCAGTATTATCCTGATGCCTAAACCAGAGAAAGAAAAGAAACACAACCGGCAGCCCTCATCATCATCAATTCTCAACAAAATATCAATCAAAACATGATATGAAAGGAATCATCCATCACAATGAAAAGGGCTTATCCTGGGCATGCAAGGCTGGTTCTACTTTTGACAATCAATCAATGCAATTCACTATATTAACAGACTAAAAAAAACTGATGAAGAAAAAGCATTTGACAAAATTCGACATCTAGTCATGATAAAAACTCTGGGGCGTTTATTTTAAAAATTCCCTACAGCTGATATCATGATAGTGACAGAGCAAAGGCTTTTATCCTAAGATCTGGGACAAGGCAAGAGTGTCCATTCTCACCATGCTTTTTCAGCATCACACTATAAACCCTAGCCGGCAAATGGAAGTGGAAAAAGGATATTAAACGGCATGCAGTTGAGAGGAAAGAAAACTATTCCTGTTCATAGATGATGTGATTATTTATGCAGAAAATTTCAAGCAATGTACAAAAAAGGCTTCTAGAACTAATAGGTATGCTTAGCAAGGTTGCTGGTTAGAATGTCAACATTCAAAATCAATCATATTTCTATATACTGGCAGTGAACAACTGGAAACTTAAACACACCAGCACACACACATACACACACACACACATATACACACACATACACACATACATACACATACACACACACATACACATACACACACACACACACACATACACACACCCCATTTACAATAGGGCCAAAAATGATTAGGTATAAACCTAACAAAACATATAGACTTTATAAGCCGAAAACTACAAAACACTGATGGAAGAAATCAAAGAACATGTCAATGAATTGAGAGACGTATTGTGTTCAGGGACTGGAAGGTGGAATGTAGTTATTTATCAATATTATCCACATTGATCTATAGATGTAACACAATTTCAATAAAAATTCCAAGTTTTAAAAAATAGATACAGGCAAGCTCATTCTGCTATTTACATGAAAGGCAAAGAAACTAAAACAGCTAAAATAGTTTTGAGAAAGAAAAAAAAAGGTTGGAGTACTCACACTGCCTGCTGTTAAGACTTAACATAAGGCTACATTAGTCAAGACAGTGACATTGACAGAGAGACAGAAACATGCATCAGACTAACAGAATAGAGAACCCAGAAATCCACACACACACACACACACACACACAAACACACACACATATTGTCAAGTGGCCTTTGGCAAGGGTGGAAAGACAATTTGATGGGGAAAGGACAGACTTTTCCACAAATGATGTGAAAAATGGGGCATCCATATACCGGTACAGGCAAATCAATCACGTTGTTCTAAACCTCAAACCTTCTCCAAAAGTTAACTGAGATTGAACTACAGAGTTAAATGTAAAACATAAAACTAAACCTTTAGGAGACTTTATAGGAGAAAATCTTTGTTTCCTGGGGTTAAGCAAAGGGTTCCTAGATTTATCACCAAAATTGTTATCCACAAGAGGAAAAATTGATAAATTTAACTTTATCAAAATTAAAAACCATTGCTCATGAAAGACATATTTGTGAGAAGGCTGGAAGAAAACAGTTGCCAATCATGATATCTGACAGCATAAAAAGAAGTTGCAAAACTCAACAATAAGAAAATGACTCAACTTAGAAAATGAGCAGAACATTGGAAGAAACACTTCCCCATAGAAATTAGGAGGACAGCACATGAAAAAGTGCTGGATGTCATCAGACATTAGAAAGTGCAAATTGCAACCACAGGGAGATGCCACTCTAGACACAATAGAATGGCAAAACACACAAGCACAGAACTGAAGGCAGCAAGCACTGGTGGGGGATGGAGGAATTCTCATGCACGGCTGCTGGACACAAGGCAGGGGGCTGCTCTGGAAAGCGAAAGCAGTCTGGCAGTTTCTTACAAACCTTAGCCTGTGGTCCCACAATTCCATCCCTGTGTACACCCTACAGGAGCACAACATGTTACTATGAAACCTGTGCACCAATGCTTATAGCAACTTTATTCCTGATCTTCAAAAACTGGAACTGGCCTCAAAGGCATTGAACAGGTGAATGAATGAACAAATTGTGGTGCGTCCCCACGACGGAAATACAATGTGGCAGTAGCTGGGAATTGACTGTTGCTACGTGTTACGTGCTATGTGCTACACCATGGCGGGCCTCATAGCTATTCCCAGGGAAGGAGGCCAGTCTCAAAGTGACACACCGCAGGATTCAACCCATATGACCTTCTGGAAAAGGCAAAACCATGGGGCCAGGGAAGGAGCTAGGGGCTCAAGGCAAGGCAGGTGCGCCCCGGGGCTAGTGTGAGGAAGCCTGGTGGGGTTGTGCAGCTGCCCTGTGTCTGTCATGGTGGTGGCCACATGAATTGCATGTGCGCTGAAACATAAACCTCCACACCAACAAGACATTAAACAGTTTATTTGACTGTATGTACATTTGAAAAAATTGGGAAGAACATTCTTTATTTGAGCTAAAAACGTGTCCTAATTTATTATTAGTCATATATTAGCCAAAGAAATGTTTGTCCTCATTGTAGACTGTTGTAATTTTTCCCAACAGTGAATCTTTGTGGTGCATCTACTGTGCGCAAAGCACAGATTTCATGGTCTAACCACACAGACGCATCTGGTCATTCTTGCCAGCCACTGGCATCATTTTCCTCTGCTATTTAGACGTTTTCACCTGAAAATCCACTTAGGATGTGTAGTGGGAAGAATAATGGCTCCAAAATGTCCGTGTTTAAATCCCCTGATCCTGCAAATGTGTCTCGCACACGGCAAAGAGGGATTCAGGCAGCTGGAATGAATGTGGCCCAGCACTGGCCCTGAAGTGGGGAGCTGATCCTGGGTCGTCAGGGTGGCCGCTGTGATCCAGGACCCTTACACTCGGAAGAGACCCACCCCTGGGTCGTCAGGGTGGCCGCTGTGGTCCCAGGACCCTTACACTTGGAAGAGACCCACCTCAGAAGGGCTGCACTGACCACTGCTGGTCTGAAGAGGGAGGATGGGCCATGAGCCCAGAAGGTAGTGGCTTCCAGAAGCTGGAAAACAAAGCGAGTCACCCCTGAAGCTTCCACAAGGGACAGCTTGCCGACGCTTTGATTTCAGCAGTGGAAGCATTTCCGACTGGTGGCCCACAGAGCGCTAGGACAGGCCATGGAGTCTGTGTCACTTGTCACAGCCACCATCAGCAGCTGACACAGGTGTCTGGTGCTCTCAGAAGAGTCCTCAGTGTGGTCCTCTGCCCACTGCCTCTGGGGTCCTTTGAATGCTGATGAGAAATGCAGCTTCTTAGACCTCACATGCAGGGGCTGAGGGACCCCAGAGCCTGCACTGGCCACTCCCTGGCCTGCCCACGTGGCTGGGGCACTGCCCCAAACACGCTTTGTGCCAGGCCCACTGGGGCTTTCCAGGCCAGCAGGCCCCCAGCGAGCAGAGAGCAAAGAGCAGGGGGAGTTTCTGTGTCTTCCGTCTTAATTAGAAATCCAGCCTTCTTCTGGGGCTGGGAGCCACGGCTGCGGTTATCCTGACTTCTCATCAGCTGTGTGTGTGAATGAGCTTCCACAGCCCTGGCCATTAGAGGGCCCTGGACGGAACACGGGTGAAGAGGTTCCACTGCCTCCTGATAGCTCTGTCCTGGGCAGGTCTGTTGGTGACTGCTCTCCCCGGGAGAGTCACTTCATCACGTTAAAGATGATCTCCGTCCCCCTCCGTCGCCCTCTGCACCCCTGGCTGCAGGACATGGGGCAGGATGTGGCACAGCTGACAGATGGTGATGCTTGGCTGTGGCGCTGACAGACCAGCCGGGGACCTCATGGGGGAGGACTCATTACCGCCACATCCCCTCAGGGAAGAGCCGCTCAGCTGCATGCGGGAGCTCATGATACATGAGTTGGAAGGAGAAGATTGCACTCGGAATGCCATAGTCCAAGGATTCGTGTCAGCAGGTTGTAATTAGTTAATTAAATGCCTGGCTGGTGGGATGGCCCCACAGGGCTGCTCCTGAAACGGGCAGGAATGTCCTGGAATCTGTGGGTACGAGCGCAGCCGCACCTCCCACCACATGGGCTCTCTTTTCAGGAAAGGTCACTGGGAGATTTGGGAAGAGTCTCTGGGGATATTCAGTGTCTAAAGTCATCGAAATGAAAAGGAGATGGAGACACCCCTGATCACAGAGCTCCAGGTGGAGCGGGCAGGGACGGAGAAGGCAGAAACAGTGGGTGTGAGCACAGAGACTGGCAAGGGAGAGGGAGAGGGAGGCCAAGGGGAGGGCGAGGGAGAGGTGAGGGAGGCCAAGGAGAGGGCGAGGGAGGCCAAGGAGTGGACGAGGGAGGCCAAGGGGAGGGTGAGGGAGGCCAAGGGGAGGGCAGAAAGCTTCCCAGATGTTAAGGTTTCCAGACTCAGTTTTCAAAGTAGCCTTGAGCGTCAGGGCGTTGCACATGCTGCTCAGGGCAGGTAGTAGCGATGCATGAATTGATGCTGAACATGTGCTAGGCCCAAGCACATGAGCCGAAACCCAAACCCTCCCCACCCCTGCAGCTTCCTTGTGCTTGAGCCCCTCGACTCCCAGAGCCCCACCTGTTGGTGTTGCGCTTATGCCTTGGGTCTTCCTGACTCATAAAGGCGTTTGGGAAATTTGACCTCTGTGTGGATGCCCCTGTCTCCCTCCCACCTCTCCTGCCCCCATCAAATCCCCTGCAGTGCCCACTCCAGGTGTACCCTGAGGCCTAACACAGTTCCGGGTCCTGCTCCTCATGCCTCAGTTCAGCTGTGGAATTCCCACTGGAGACAGCTGTTGTGGAGCATGGGCCTCCACACCACCTGCCCTCTTCATCTCAGTGAATTAGAAATTAATCCGGGGCAGTGCCCCAGCCACACAGGCAGGCTGGGAAGTGGCCAGCATGGGCTCCAGAGTCCCTCGGCCCCTGCACGGTGAGGTCCAGGAAGCTGCGCTTCTCACCAACATCCAAGGGACCCCAGAGCAGGTGTGCAGAGGACCACACTGAAACCCTCCCAGGAGCACCAGATGTCTGTGTCAGCCGCCCATGGCTGCTGTGGCAAGAGACACAGACTTAGCCGCAAATGACATGGACACACTAATCGAAAGCATCATTTGAAATATGCAGATCAACTCATGCTACTCTCCTTCCCCAAACCAGCAGGAAGTTCCCATTGGTCCTGAGCAAAGTTGCCCTCTTCACCTGGCTGCCAAGCTGCCAGCTGCCCTTCTCTCCCACTCCACACCATGCCCACATCACTGCTCCATGCCACGCTCACTCCATACCACGCCCACACCATGCCCACATCACACCCATTCCAAGCCATGACCACTCCATGCCACACCCACACCATGCCCACATCACTCATTCCATGCCACACCCACTCCATACCACACCCACTCCACGCCACACCCACACCATGCCGACATCACTGCTCCATGCCACACCCACTCCACACCATGCCCACATCATGCCCACACCACACCCATTCCACCCCACACCCACTCCATGTCATGCTCTCTCCACACCATGCCCACACTGTGCCCACATCACACACATTCTATGCCACGCCCACACCATGCCCACTTCACACCCATTCCGCACCACGCCCACTCCATACCAGCCCACTCCACAGCACGCCCGCACCATGCCCACATCACACCCATTCCATGCCATGTCTACACCATGCCGACACCATGCCCACTCCATGCCACACCCACTCCACACCACGCCCACATCATGCTCACACCACACCCATTCCACCCCACACCCACTCCATGTCATGCTCTCTCCACACCATGCCCACACTGTGCCCACATCACACCCATTCTATGCCACGCCCACACCATGCCCATATCACACCCATTCCATGCCATGTCTACACCATGCCGACACCATGCCCACTCCATGCCACACCCACACCACACCATGCCCACACCACACCGTATGCATGCCACACCAGGCCCACTCCACATCACACCTACTCCACACTATGGCCACTCCACTCTTTTTGCAGGCCCTCTGGTACCCAGGACAATGCCCATCTCAGGGCCTGGCACCGCAGCTCTCCTGCTGATCTTCACCTGCCGATTCTGTTTACTAAAGCATATGGCACTCTTCCTGGATTCTCCAATTGTTAGTTTCTCCATCAATTATCTGGGCTTTCCAGAGCAATCGTGATGACATCTGCAAATAACAATTATCATCTTTTTATCAGATAATCATATTATTTTATTAGTAAAGACTCAAAAGCAGAGAGCGGCAGGGCACGTGCCACGCACGTCAGCTGTCGAGGGTGAGGACGCTGTGTCCCCACCGCCTGGCCCTCTTTGCTGAGCACCGGTGACCTTCGTATGGAGCGCACACTATTGGAATTAGTTCCCTTGCTGTGGACGATGAAGAACCTGGAGAAGCAAAATCAGAACTTAGCAATGAATTTCATCACTGGGAAGATGATTCCTCTGATGACAAAGAGCACACTCAGGTAGCTTCAGAGGAAAGAGAATGGCTACAGGGAGCCACAGGGTTCTGAAGAGCATGGCCAGGCCTTGCGGACCCCAGGCCTGGAGTTCCAGAGAGGATGGCTGGGCCACGAGAGCCTCAGGCCTGCCCAGACCTCAGAGCAGAAGTCACTGTAGTCCTCTGGCAGGGCCATCTTTATTTCACATATTCCGTAATCTTTTGGAAATTTGGAAGAAAGATGTTCCTCAGAGAGAGTTGATAAAGAGTGTGAACACAAAATATCGAAGACAGGTCTCAGTCAATTTAGAAAGTTTATTTTGCCAAGGTTGAGGCCGCGCCGTGACACAGCCTCAGGAGGTCCTGACGATGGTGGTCGGGCACAGCTTGGTTTTACACGTTTTAGGGAGACTCGACCTCAGTCAATATATGAAAAATGTACGTGGGTTCTGTCTGGAAAGACCAGACAGTTCAAAGAGGGAAGCGGCTTCCAGGTTGCAGGTAGGTAAGAGACAAACGGTTGCATTCTCCTGAGTTTCTGATTAGCCTTTCGCTGAATGCACAACTTACAGGAATAGTTGCATATGGCTTATTCTGGCTCAGTGAAACAACAGGCTGGAGGGAGCGATCGGATCTGTCTTGTGTGAGCACAGGGATGACTTTGAGTTCTGTCTGCCCTTTGTCCATGAGGAATTTCCTTGTGGGCAAATTGTGAGAGGTCTGCAGCTTTTTAAAAATCTTTGTAGCCATCTTAGGAATAAAACAGGAGGCAGGTTTGCTCAACACACTTTCCAGCTTCATTTCCCTTAGGCTTAGGGACTTTGGGATCCTGAGATTTATTTTCCTTTTGTAAGAGACTGCAGGTGTGCCCACAGTGTCTAAAATACATTATTGTATATTGTGAGTGGACTCAATCCATCAGTTGAATTTCCTAGGTCTTCAAAAATGAGTAGCAGTTTGTCACTGGCGGCAGCCCTTCTGGCCCCCCAGGGGAGGGTTGCTGTCTTTTAGGGCAAGACTATTACCCCATACCCTTGGCTGTCCTCCTAAGCCAACACTTTTAGGAGCTACAGCTGTCAGGCTCAGAAAACCAAGGCAGTTCCCAGCCTATTTATTTTGTTTTACTAGAGATAAATCTGTCCAATGGGAAACAACTGTGAAGTGATACTCAGTAGATGTTCATTGAATTGTACTGAATAAAACCTGAGGGTGACTCTTCTGAACTCTGGAAGAAGAGATACGCATTTTTGGGGAGCAGAGCTCTTCCACCCCTTCTTCCTACTGCTTCCCACTCACATGGTCTGCTCTGGTCTGGAGGATCCCTGTGCTCCTCCTGCTTCAGCCTTGGCTGCCTTCCCAGAGGCCTCCTGAATTAACTACTTCTGTTCTTTCAATGGACCCTGTCAATGCCAATGCTGCACGGAGTCCCCGTCTCAGTCACAGTTCCTTGAGAGGTTCTTTCTGACCAGGAGGGTCTGTAATTATTTTCCTCTTTTGAGTGGTTATACCAGTTATTGTTTAAACTGCTCCTTTGGAACTTAAATACTACAGCAAATTGTAACATTTATATTTTATATCTGCGTATGCCTTCACTTGTCCCCAAGAATACTTTCTGAGAACAGGGATGGTCATGTATGTCATTGAATAATATATTGCTTTTCCCATCTCAGAATCTCGATACCCATTTGAAAATTAATCGTGGAATTAACTTTAGGTTATTTTCATAGCCTTGCTGCTGTTAACAGTCTCCTCTCCTCTCAGTTGGCTTATTTTTACCCTTCAAAAAATTCATCAATTTGTGAGACTTTCTGATCCTTCCTAATGAAATCTTGAGCCACTAAGATGAATGAGGAGGGCTAGTCCAAGGAGAGGAGTCTGGCAGTCTTAGGTTGTGGAGTTATTTAATCGCCACTAAGTCTGGCTGGACCCCCAAACTCAGACTAACCTTGTGCTGGCCATCCGGCCGACCAGTCGTACCATTATCTTTCCCAAGCGGAGAGGTGTTGGCTGAGCTGCAGTTGCACCTACATCTGGTCAGAAGGTGCTGCCCCCAAGCCGTGCTCACTCCTGACCTGCGAAGCCCCTCCAGGAGGGAAGGGGACTCGGCCTGGGCAGGCCCCACGAAGCCATCTGGAAGCTTCACAGCCAAACTGCCTCTCAACCTCACCGTGCCTCTTGAGGAAGCATCCAGGTTTCCACCTCTCTCTTCATTAGCCACTCTGCGGCCTGGAGTCACGTCGCTCAAGGATTGCTACCGGGAGCTGCCTGCACTGCTTCCCTATCACTGTTTCAGCAAATGGGAAATGACAGGGATCCTGGGTCTCCCATCTCCTGCCTGGAGAATGGGAGTTTCCCAGCTGCGGTGCCATTTTGGCTTGGGCTACATGAGATGGGGCTCCCTGTTTAGGGGATGCAGAGCCTGCATATTAGGTTCCCAGCTTATCGTCTCTCAAGACCAGTGGGAGCTGTGGTTGGGCTCTTCATGTAATTTATGACCATCAAGTGATTGTTTCCATGGCTGTAACTTCACGGTGATGACCACCTAGCTTCTGACTTGTGAGGCCATTTTTTCCAAGTCTGGGCAAGATTGGCTGTGAAAGAAGGTTAGCCTGTGGCTATTGAATTGCCTTTACATATAGTGGACCACTCATCCATGTGACATAGATACTGTGTCCCAAATCCTGCTGCAGTGGATCCCAGTTTCCAGGAGGGAGAGGCAACATTGCTAGTGAAAGGTTTAATTCTAGTGGAACCATCATGGGACTCTAGTGATGGTTTGTGCCACTGACGCCACCTTGACTTAGTGTGCTAATAAAGGGGTTGGCGTGACAAGGACATAGAAACGTGACGATCCCTTCTCATCAAAAGTCACTATTTCGGATGCCCCTCATTTTACTTTGTGGGTGGATAGGCTTCAACAAGCCGAGTGCGACCAGGTCACTGTAATACAGCCATTTCAAGTACACATGGCAGTTCAGTCTTCTAAGAGAGTTTTGACAGATGAGAGAAATTTTGTTCTGGAACATGGTCTCATTCTCTCCTTCCACATCTTCAGGTTTCTTTTCCTCCATCCCCAGCGCAGGATGTACTGATCCAGAGCAGCATTCAGCTGCCGACACAGCAGGAAACGCCCATGGCTGTGAAAAAGGAAACATCCTGGGGCTTGGCTCTCACTCTGGGCTGGGATTTCCCACCAAAAGGAAAAGCAGAGTCACTCTTTAAAAACAACGTCCAGCTTCACCCATGTCCTTGCAGAGGACATGAACTCACTGTTTTTATGGCTGCTAACCCGCATGTTCTGTGCATGTATCCCAGAACTTAAAGTAAAAAAAAAAAATAAAAAAGATGAAGTCCAGCAGGATTAGAATGATGTCTGTACCTGTTCCCACAAGGCCAGACCAAACAAGACCTACAACAAAAGCAAGAGAAGACAAGGGTGTGCGAGATGGTGCACTGTTCGGTAGAAACCAGGTGGAGCAACTGCATGGACGTAGATTGAATAAAATAGGCAAATGCCATATTATGCACAATGTTTTGGAACTCACTGAAGACAAAGCATAAAAAGAGAATTTTAATATGCAAATAAAAACTATTTCATAGAAAATATTTGCATGTGTGTTAAAAGCCCACGGATTTAGGGTGTGGTAATGGAAAAAAGCAGACCCAATAAACCTGCTTGGGCCCCACAGAATCCCTGGGCCTGACAGGTTTCTTGCAGCTGAGGAACTGAAATACACGGCTCGTACCTGTGGGCGTGTTTACTGTGGACGTCCGTCCTACCTGCCATATCGCTCCTCCTTTTTGCAGTCAGTGAAGGCGTCTTGGCAGATGTGAGCCTGAGAGGGAGGCCCCCTCTGTGGGCTGCTCTGAGGCAGTGGACTTCCAGGAGTGGTCTTCAAGGCTTGGCACAGCCCTCTTCTTGCACTGATGAGATCTCGCACCTGGCTTGTGGCACAGCCAGGCTGCACCTGCTGGAGCTTGGCTTCAGGTTCTGCTCATTGGACACAAGCTCTGGTGCCCTCTCACCACCTCTTCTCTCTCCTGCCACTCACTGTGCCCCCAAAGCAGCCATGTATTTCAGGACCCAGACCCTGAGATGCTGCCCATCCTTCTCCTTACATGGCAGGCAGGGCACTGGAACTGCACCCACTGGCATGGAGCTCAGAGCTCTTCGTCTGGCACCAGCATGGCAACTTCAGGGACACAGGTGAGCTTCCCAGCCTTCTGCAGGCCGAGGTTTTCAGCTGCTGCTCGAAATGCCTTGTTCACTTTTGGCTTTTCTCTTCTCTCACTCTTCTCCAGCCTTCCTGTGAAGGAAAAAGCACACCAGTGCTTCACCAAGTTGGAGGCCAGAGTGATCACGGTGGATATTTTCGGGAGAAAATGAATGAAGAGTGTCCCTGTTGGTCTGGACCAACCCTGGGGATGATGCCTCAGAGATAGGTGCACAGGTCCCCTAACAGGTCTGACAGGAAGCAGGTGTTACGGGTGGAGAGCCACCGAGCCAGGCTTACACATCCCTGGAGGAACTGCGGCAAGCTGGACTGACAGTCCCTTATGAAAAGATTCAGCCTGGGGGCTCTGGATTCAGACACACCTGGGCCTGAGTTCACACCACGGAATCACCACTGTGAGCTGAGTGACCTCGAGCCACTGAACTCAGCTACGCGCCTGTAAATGGGGTCCCCATCTCCAGACCCCAGAAGGTTATAGCAGAGATTATGTAAGACAGTAACATGCAAAGGTTAGTGCCTGCCAGAGCTCAGGAACTGTTACCTACTGCCATGCCCCTGCCAGAGGTTCTGTGGAAGCCACTGACGACACATTGTGGGTTTATTAATGTGCACACCATCTCCTCCATGGGGCCACGTTTCTCCTGAGGAGACTTTGCTGTCAGAAGCAGCGTGGAGCCTGCAGCAGTGCTGCATTCTGACACTGCTCACGGAGTTTATTATAACGAGGGTGCTGGGGAGAGACCTTGAAGCGGTTAGGATGGAAGGGCCATATTCCACCTCTTTTGGGGTGGCAGGACCCTGATCCACTCATTGGCTGAGGAGGGTGTGGGGTCCTGCAGAGGTGACCCCAGGGAACAGCTCCATGCACCTCTCCTGTTCCCTGTGCCTGGGGAAACCACGTGTTCCTGAACGCTCACCTCCAGTGCTTGAGTTTTGGGGATCGACACACAGCCTCCCTGCTCCATCACTTCCTGGCAAGCCCCCAGGGGTGCGGTGTCCCCAGCCCCTTTATCTATGGTACACACACGTGGCTTTCACTGCTGGGGTTCTTGAGTTGCAGCCCCATTCTGTTTCAGACGCCAGACACCGTTTCAATGGAATCAGCCCGGTGTTGGCAGCTGGGTGGGTTGAGGCTTTTCCAGGAGCAGGAGCACCCGGGCACAGGCGTCAGAGGAAAGTAGCAGGGTGCACCTCTGTCCTCCCCAGGAAACGGGATTTCTGGCTGCTGAGGAGCCCGTGGGAGCTCCCTGATGCCCTGGGGAGGCTGCCATGTGCTCTGAGAGGCTCAGCACCTCTCAGCCAAAACGGAGGATAGTTAGCACATTTGGGAGGTCACGTGTCCTGCCTGGTGGAGGCATTCAAGGCTGCCAGTCAACCAGGCAGGCTCTCCAGTGCCTCGAGGAGCCTCCTGAAGGCATCAAGCTCGGTCAGTCACTCTTGAAACCACTCACGGCCTTCACGGAGCTTCCAGGCTGAAGCTTCCTAGGTGCACCCTGCTTGATGGAGAGGCCACAGCAGCCGGGCCTCCCCTGAGCTCACGCCCGGCCTTCACGCCTCCCTTCAGCAGCACCTCAGTCCACCTCGGCCATTGCAGATTTGCCACCTGTAAATCCACCCACTTGCTGAATGCATTTTCCCCAAATCAGTACTTGGCACTTTTGTGGTCTTTCGATGACATTGGAAGGACAACGGAAAGTCTGTGTCTCCAAGGCTCAGGTTCCCGGCTGAGTGGCCACTGCTCTCTAATTTCAGCTCATGCCGTAAACAAGAGCTCTTCACACTCTAGTTAGTCTCACATTTTTGTGCTTTTTGTTAGAGATTTTGCTGTTACACACAGACCCAAGGGCCCTGAGGAAGCGCTGGTGCTCGTCTTCCTGGGTGAGAGGAGGCAGTGCTGTGCCTCAGGCTGAGAAGCTGCCTTAGGCTGTGACTTTGGTGTTGACACGGTCTGGCTCTGTGTCCCGCCCGAATCTCAGGAGGAGCTGTAATTCCCAGTGTTGGAGGAGGGGCCTGGTGGGGGGTGACTGGCTCACAGGGCGGATGTCCCCCTTGCTGTTCTTGTGGATGTGAGAGTTCTCAAGAGATCTGGCTGTTTGAAAGTGTGTGGCACCTCTGCCTTCTCTTTCTCTCTTCCTCCTTCCGCCATGTGGCACGTGTCTGCTTCTCCTTTGCCTTCTGCCATGACTGTAAGTTTCCTGGGGCCTCCCCAGCCATGTGGAACTGTGAGTCAGTTAAACTTCTTTTCTTTATAAAGTACCTAGTCTCAGGTATGTCTTTATAGCAGTGAGAACCCATTTTAAATCAGGTGTCTCTAAACAGAAACAGACATAAAACAAGCTTATGTACTGATGGGCCGATGAAAACGGGACCAGAGGTTTTCAGGCTTTCGGGAGCTTCACCCTCGGAGTGATGGCTCAGGACTCACTGACTCAGTGTTGGCAGTGACTTGATGGAACACAATGACAGTGAGGAACTGCTGTGGCTTTAGGATCTCTCTTTCCTCATCCTTCCACCTCAGTGAACTGCCAACTCACGGCTGAGTCAGCAGCACCCTGCAAAGGTTCTCCCAGATCCTGGACTTTCAGGAGCCGTGTGGGTCATCAGTAATTGTTGATTAGTCTGCTGAGTGTTTGGTGACTTTGCTTCAGGGCAATGGAGGGCTGACACTCAGCTTCATCTGTGGAAGCAGGGGCTACACCATGCTGGGTCCTGCGGCTGCTGGTCCTGGGGTCCTGCTGCATGCACCCCATTGGCGTGGTCTACCCTCTGGAGCTGGATGCTCTGCCCATCACCTGTAGTGTCCGTGACGCAGGGAAACAGCTGGACAGGGTTGCTAGAGACAGCTGCTGGAGGGAGGGAAGGGGCTTCCTCTGCAGGGACAGCACTCATCGGCACACTTGGGGACTCTCGACTTTCAGAATTCTGGAGACAACCCACAGATAGGCTGAAAATGTTAGTATTTTCCCAAGTTAACAGAAGTGGAAACACCAAGTGTATACAATACAAAAGCTCACACCTTCATTTTGTCATTGTCTTCCAGATAAAGTTTCTGGCTGCATGAGGGCCATTGCTTCCCTTTCACCTCCAAACTCAATCGTATCAACACTTTCATTCATGCTTAGCCGGTGGTTACTGAGGGTCTGTCTTCTTGCCTCACCTTTCATAGAGAATCCCTCCTTGGGCAGAACGAGGCTGGCCTGCGTCCCCATTTCCACAGAATTATTTTGGCCACCTCTGCTTCCCCCACTGTCCTGGGTGCAGTGAGACGGAAGCTGTGGCTTCTCAGCATGGGTGCACTGGTGGCTGTGATTTAAAAGCCTTCTGCTGGTTTCAGGACAGGGACTGCTGCAGCTCAAGGCTAAGCTCTGCAGCCACGCCCAACGGCATCCAGTTTCGTTGGCCACACGGGCCCCTGCGTGTCACTTGTCATGTGCAACAAATCTCCCAAACAGCAGCCGGCCACACCCCAAACCCACAGGCCTGCTTGGCCTCCACATTCAGCAGCTGTTACTTCTGTTCATCAATGGCCATTCAAATGGCTGCCTATTGATCGTGGGTCTAAAAAGGCACAGCTGAACTAATTAAATGACGTTTGTCACAGAGCTGCAGGTTTCCATATTGACCTTCCGGCCCTGGTTTTCATTCCTCCCTCTCTTCTCCCTCCTCCAACATTCCCACACTCTCACTTTTATTTGCAAACCTCTTGCAAAATGCAGTGTCATTCTTTTTAAGTCAAAACCGTCATGGTGGCCTTTGTGCTCCACCTCTCAGGACAAGGGGTCAAGGGTATGGAGGTTCCGTCAGGAGCGGTGGAAGGCTGGCTCTCTGCCTGTCCACCTGGGCCAACGTTATCCCAGAGCTGCAGCCTCAAATTCACTTTGTGCCTCTAAAGGCTGCATGGAGGTGCCAGTGTCTGTGCAGGGGCCACACGACACTGAGCTCAGGGCCACTCTCTGGGCTCCTTAAATGGGAAAAGGGAGTGCTGGGAAATAGGAGGGGCCATCTTCCTGGAGAAGAAGAACCAGAGGCCATGAATGCTGGTGCCTCAGCTGCAGTGGTGACAGTAAGTCCACTCTTTTAAAATCCTTTACCTTAAACATTTTTCAAGCACATCTAAAAGTAAAGAGAGAGGTAGAGTGAATCCACCACCCATGTTCAAAAATCAGCAACGTCCTGCTCCCCTGCCTCCAGCTGTGTCCCCACATATTTTAAAGCAAATGCCAGACAACAGGTAATCTCTTCCATCTTCGTCATGTCTGTAACAAATAGGTTTTCTTTACATCACCACAATGTACTTATTTCACCTGACAGTAATAATTCCACAGTGTCATCCAATACAGTCCATGTTCACTTTCCTTGATCACCTCTGAAGTTTTTTTTAAGCCCTGGACATGGGGCATGTTTGCATCTGACTCTGAACATGCCCAGCTGGCCTTGGACTGCACGTCTCTGAAAGTCCTTCAGTCTTTAGCAGTTTCCTGCCCCCATGAAGCACATTTTAACTGATGACACTGGGTAACTTTCCCTGTAGAATTTTCTACATTCTGGACATGGCTGAGTGGGTCCTCATTGCGTCTTCCTCTCTTAGCTGTGTTTCCTACAAATTGGTGGTTACATCCAGGTGCTCTCTTTTTCACAAGAATCCCCCCAGAGGGATGCTCTATGCTCTCTGCATCAGATCAGAAAGAAAAGGAGGTAAGGCCGAGCACCCACAACTTCCAATTTCTCAGGGAAGCAAGCTCAGGAAAACCCACCAGATTTGGGTTCTGAGGAAGGGACAGTGTTGAGAGAGCCACCACAGGAAGATGTGCTGATGGAGCCACCACAGGAAGATGCACTGGTGAAGCCACCACAGGAAGACACGCTGATAAGGCCTCCACAGGAAGACACGCTGGTGGGGCCTCCACAGGAAGACACGCTGATGGGGCCTCCACAGGAAGGCGTGCTGATCGGGCCTCCACAGGAAGACATGCTGATGGGGCCTCCACAGGAAGGCGTGCTGACGGGGCCACCACAGGAAGGTGCATTGATGGAGCCACCACAGGAAGGCACGCTGATGGGGCCGCCACAGGAAGGCGCACTGATGGGGCCGCCACAGGAAGGTGTGCTGATGGGGCCACCACAGCAAGGCGCTTTGATGGAGCCTCCACAGGAAGGCGCGTTGATGGGGCCTCCACAGGAACATGTGTTGATGGAGCCTCCACGGGAACATGTGTTGATGGAGCCTCCACAGGAAGATGCACTGGTGAGGCCACCACAGGAAGATGTGGGAGGGCTGTGCACAACATGCTTCCATGTTGGGAAGTATCTTTGCTGTGGTGGCTCCTTCAATGCATCTTCCTGCGGAGGCTCCATCAACGCATCTTCCTGTGGAGGCTCCATCAACGCATCTTCCAGTGGTGGCCCCATCAATGCATCCACCTATGGTGGCCCCATCAATGTGTCTTCCTGTTGTGTACAGCCCTCCCACGGCTGACAAATGCATCAGAGCCCCTCTTTCTCCTGATTTCAAGACCAGGTTTCATATCCACCCCTCCTGGCCTACTGGCTTTCCCCCCACGGTAAATGTGGGCTAAAGTCTGCCCCCATCCCCTTCATGAAGTCGGCCTTGCTTATTCTGCGCCTCACCTCCCTTCCCTCCTCCATCACCCCCTTGCTCTTTGTCCTCTCCCCCAGGCCACCAGGACACACCCATGTCAGCTCCCCAACAGGGCTGCTCAGTCATCACTGTGCGTCATCCCCCTTCTCTTTTGAAAGTCTCCATGACGCACTCTGTGCTTAACTGACGCTTTTCTTGGATATGGGCCTTAATGTTGGCATTTCCCAAAACACCATCGTTGACCTCTTTGTCTTCTACTTACACATCCTTCCTGGTTATCACATCCATTCCTAGGACTCTAATGAGAACTGAATGCTAACGGTTCCCTTCCCCAGCTTTCTCTGTTGAGATCAAGATGTATTTAAGAGTGCTGGATTTCTCTGCTTAGATAACACACAATATCTCAAACTTAAAATGTCCAATTCAGAGTTCATCTCATCTCCTTCAAGCCTGTTCCTTTCCCTGCCCCACATCCCTTGAATGAGGATCTGCTGGTGTTTCAGACACAGTGAGCTTTGCAACCACTGAAAATGGAAAACATGCCCATTATGCAACCGACCGATAGAGGGAGCCCAGCCAGGTGTTCCTTCCTCGAGGGCGTGTGCCTGTGGGAACACGAGTGAGGATGGCAGGGAGAGCCACTAGTGCACGTGAGGCCCTAGTAACTGGGGAGGAGGCCCAAGAACTGCTGGGCTGTGTGCAGGAGCTCCAGCTCTACCAATGCCCGGAGCACGGGGCACACAGAAGTTTGAGGGAGTAGCCCCCAGAAGACCCATGCACCCTCCAAAGTGCAAGAGAGAGAACCATCCGCCAAGACAGGGAGCATGCACACACTTCTCTGGAGGCTTCAGGACTGGGTTTGCTGTGTGCAGATGTGAATGAGCCCAGCCCAGGCTGTTTTGCCTTCTCCCTGGAAGCTGGAATAACAAACCACCAGAGTTTTGTTTTGCCAGTAGTTCTGTCTTTTAATGGTGAAGGACGGGGACCCTGTGTGCATGGAGATTTATCTCTGGGATAACATACCAGAGATTGAAGGATGAGGAAGGAACTAAGTCTTTCTGAATTTTATGACTTAGGTTTCTAAAAACCTTTGCAATAGAAAAATTTGTAGTTATAAAGAATAAAATCTTATAGAATAAGTCACACTAGGTGACTAAGGTGGAATGTGGACTGACAAATTCATTAGAGGCTTTTAAAATATTCAGTAAAATAAAGCAGTGAGACTCTATCAGTTACCTGTTGATGCTGTAACAAGTTACCACTCATTTAGTGGATTAAAACAGCACGAACGTACTCTCTTATCGTTCTGGAGGGCACAGCTCCAGCCTTGGTCTCACTAGTCTAGGTCCAGGTGCTGGCAGGCTGGTTCCTGCTGGTGGCCCCCCGGCAGCATGTGTGTCCTTGTTTTCCAGCTTCCAGGGGCTGCCGGGATGCTCTGGCCCCGCCCATTGTCTCCAAAGCCCGTGGCTTCAGCCTCCGCTTCTGCCACCTTGGGGTCTTCTCTCTGCCGCCTCCCTCTACAGGGAACCTGGTGATTACACTGGGCCCAGGGTAATCCGGGGTAATTTCCTGTCTCAAGGTTCTTAACATAATCCCGTTTGCAAAGTCCCTTTTGCCTCACAGGTCACAGAGTCACGGGTTCTGGGGATTAGGACGTGGCCACATTCTGGGGTAGGCTATGACTCAGCTAGCACAGACATCACATCGGGTTGGCTTTTATGACTTCATCGGTCTTAACTAACAGTGGGTCCTTCCTGAGGCTGATTTCCGCTCACTCATGCCTCTTGCAGGAAACGTTTTTGTGTTTCCTTTGCGGCAGCTTTTCCTCCTCATAGCTATCCTGCATCTGACAGAGGGTTTCCCTGTTTGCATGCCTGTCCTGCTCCAGATACTGATCCAGAAACAGCTTTGGGATCCCAGTGCCCTGTGGCTGAGGAGGCGGCTTCTGGGACCCTTGCCACCATGTGAAGGCTGTAGGCCCTGTTTCCCTCCTGCCTCCCACTGGCTCTTACACTGCCTGGCCCTCCCCTTCCAGGCACTTGCCTCACCTTGCAGGAGTGAGGCCTGCACAGCTGTGTCCATCTTCCCTGCTCACATTGCTCAGCAGAGCCTCTGGCTCCTCCCAGCCTCGCCGGCTCCTCCGTCTCTGCTGACCTCAGCTCCCACTTTTCCTCCTGTTATTCCTTAAAAGTCACAGAGCCCCAAGACCTCCACAAGCCCTTGCAGGTGAGGACAGGAGCTAAAGTAAATCCGTTCCCACATTCCCAACGCTGACAGTTTGGCAAGGAGGCCACGTTCCCTGTGATCCCCGAGAATCTCTGCCATTAGAGCAAGGCCACTGCCCGGGGCCTCTGTGTCCGAGCCACACCCCTGCCAGGAGACTCAGCTATTCTGTAGGCCCTGCTGCTCTGTGCCTACTTCCCGCGGAGGCATGAGCCCTCCTAGCGTATTCTGCTGACTGGCGTTTTTGCGCTGCACAGTACCGGGCCTTGTCCATCTCTTCCAAAATGCAGAGAGGCTCCCAGGGATGAGGACTCCATGGCGGCTGCTTGGGCTTCTTGAACTCCAAGGTTTAGATGTTATAAAAATAGTTCTTGCAGTTCACACACATCTATGTGTGTGTGGGCATACGCACATGTCTGTGGGCGTGTGCACATATGTAGATGTGTACATGTACTTGTAGGTTTGTGTATTTGCATATGTGTGGCATTGCGTGTTCATGTGTGCATGGGTGTGTGTGCATGTGTATGCGTGTACATGTGCTTAGCTGTGTAGGTATGTGCATGTGTGTATGTATCTGCATGTGTGTATAGATTCGCTCATGTGCATGTGTGTGAATGTGTAGGTGTGCACATGTGTATATGTGCACATTTGTGTGAAAGTGTGTGCATATGTCTGCACGTGTGTGTGCATGTGTAGGTGTACACATGTGTGTATGTGCATGTGTGTCCACGTGTAGTTGCGCACATGTGTGCATGCATGTGTAGGTGTGTGCATGTGTGTGAAGGTGTGTGCATGTGAAGGTGTGTGCATATGTGTGAAGTGTGTATGTGAAGGTGTGTGCATGTGTGCATGCATGTGTAGATGCGTGCATGTGTATGTATGCACATGTGTGCATGTGAAGGTGTGTGCATATGTGCAGCTGTGTGCATGTGAAGGTGTGCGTATGTGTGCATGCATGTGTACGTGTGTGCATATGTAGTTGTGAGCATGTGTGTGAATGTGTAAGTGTGCACATGTGTAGGGGTGTGTGTATGCGTGTATATGCATGTGTGTGGATTTGTTTATATGCATGTGTGTGAAGGTGTATGCATGTGTGTATACATTTGTGTATGTGCATGTGTGCAAGTGAAGGTGTGTGCATGAGTGCATGCATGTTGGTTTTTGCATGTGTAGGTGTGTGCACATACATGTAGGTGTGTTCATGTGAGTGGGCATGTGTGCATACACGTGTGCATTTGTGTGTAGGCGTGTTGGCATGTGTGCATTGTGTATGAAGGTATACCTGTGTGCATACGTTGTCTGTGTATGTGTGCATGTGCATGCACACCTCCTGGGCAGCTCTGGGACAGCCCCCATACCCCCTGAGCTGGGCGGCGCTGCTGTTTTCTGGGTCTGGGATCATCACCTGTCTGACGGGCTCTCCAGGATCTCTCCTGCTTTCTTCTTCCCTTTTGCATTCTGTCTCTGTCCCTCTCCTGGGTCGTGTGTCTGAATGCTAACTACAGAAAGGCCGGCAGTTTCGCTGAGGGAGCCCTCAGTTCCCATGGTAATCAGGCCGTGAGAAGGGATAATTGGAGAGTGTGTGGGGGAGAGAAGGTTGTCACCACCTCCTCATGTAAATCCGCTCACGTCTCAGCTGCAATGAACACGAACCCTGGCAGCACTGGGGCCCTGTTGGCATGCTTGGTGCTGGGGTACAACCCCGCGCATGGATTTGGGCCGTTTGAAAGACCAGCCAGGTTTGTGTTGAACCTGCTGTGATGAGTTGAAAGCAAATGAATAATGCCTTGGGCTAAAATCATGTGATTCAGTTTTATGCTTTTAGAGGAATTCGCTTTGTCTACTCTCTATTCTGACCACAGGAATAGGAGAAGATGTTGAAAATATTTACTAAATGTAAAAAAGCCCAGGGCGGCACGGACTCTAGGCAGTCCAGATAGCTGCCTGCCCCAGTGACCACAGGGCTGTCCTGGCCCCACGCTGGCTTTGGAAGCAGGCAGTTGTTCAAAGATAAATCATGGCAACAGGTCAGCTTGTTTAGCTGCCCAGAAGTATGCATTGCAGGGAACTCTTTCTGGGTGATGATGTGGGGAAATGTCGTTCACGCCCAGCACAGATGACGGAACCCACTCTGAAAGTTATCCAGGTGAGGACGCATCAGGGGTCGGTTCTTGCGCTGGTGCTGGGACTAGCCCACCGCTGCCTCCCGGAGCACCCTGACTGCATCCCAGGGCTTGGGGTTCCTGCTGGTCATCCCCCAGGGGTGGAGAGGGGGGCCGTGGCCACTCACCCACTTTTCACTTGCATGATCTGATGGCTTTTGGTCGCTGACACGTGCAGGTGTAAAGCCCGATTAGAACCCCAGCCCCTCAAAGCCTGCCTGTTTGGTGGCTTCTGCGGAAGGCTGAGCGGTGAGGAAAGGTGCTCAGGGAGAGTTGCTTGTGCTGACAGAGGTGCCTCCATCACGCCCCAGGCATCCTGTGCCTTGGTCTTTTGGAAGCTGAATCCCTGAACAACCAGCCTATCAGTCAGGGTTCAGAACCAACGGGATGCATAATTCTAGGGATCTGTTTTTCAAAATTGGCTCATGTGGTTGTGGGAGCCGGCAGATCTGAAATCTGCAGGGCAGGCTGGAAGTCAGGCAGGGCTTCTGTGTTATGTTTTTGAGGCAGAACTCCTCTGGGAAACCTCAGCTTTACTTTTACTCAGGTTTTACTCCTTGGACTGATTGGACAAGGCCCACCTGCATGTGGAGGGGACCCTGCTTTACACAAAGTCAGTTGATTGTAGTCATCGATGACCTCTGCAAACACCTCCACAGGAGCAGCTAGACTGGTGTTTGACCAAACAGCTGGGCACAATGGCCCACCAAGGTGACACAAAATTCATGATCACACCTAGTCTGGAATTCCTTTCAATGGTTGTACTTGAGTATTATTTCCTGAACTTTAATAGCAGTTTTCTTCAAACACAGTAATGTAAGTTCAAGTTTTTCATTTAAGATGGTTTAGAAAATTGTCCTTTAAAGAAATAACTAATGCCCCTATATTTGTACCATGTGAGAAATTTCTCTTGAAAATTAGTGTTAATAATATATTTTATTTTCCTGAGAAATAGAAACTAAAAGTTTTTTTGATAAACTATGTGAAATTTTTGCCTTGGCTGCGAGGGAGCTCAGAGCCAAATTTTATTTATGATTGCAAGGACTATGTTGATTTTGTATTCTGTAAAAAGCCAATTTCTCCCATATTTCTCTTACCCATTTTCTTCTGAATTCCCATTTGCATTGTCTATTTTTTGCCAACTACCTCAAAATGTTTTCAAAGGCATACAATACAAATACATTTTCATAAATAAATTCTTCCAATGCTCTCAAATAAATGGGTCTAAACTTAACATTTCGATAGCCCAAATGTGTTTAAAGTCAGCCTTCAGTAACTGTCATAAAAAGTAATGTGTTCAATTCTCTTTAAATTGTCATTATGTTCTGATTGGCAATAATCATATATAAGTAGCTACTTCTTTCTGTATATTGAAAATTCTAATGCTTGCTTCGGCAGCACATACACTAAAATTAGAACGGTGCAGAGAAGATTGGCATGGCCCCCGCGCAATGACACACAAATTCGTAAAGTGTTCCAGATTTTTCAGACACTTTGCAAAAGAAGACATAGGTGAGGCCAACAAACATATGAAAAAATGCTCATCATCACTGGTCATTAGAGAAATGCAAATCAAAACCACATTGAGATACCATCTCACGCCAGTTAGAATGGTGATCATTAAAAAATCTGGAGACAACAGATGCTGGAGAGGATGTGGAGAAATAGGAACACTTTTACACTGCTGGTGGGAGTGTAAATTAGTTCAACCA
>CM052651.1:154990142-155017645 GCA_028533165.1 Leontopithecus rosalia
CACAGTCACACACACACAAACACACATGCACTCACATGCACACACATGCTCACACTCACCACACACAAGCACATATGCACACACAACTACTCACACTCACCACACATAAAAACACATGCACATACACGCTCACATTCACTATACATAAACACATATGCACACAAGTGCTCACACTCACCACACATTAAAAATATGCACACACTCATACACACACACTCACCACACACACAAATACATATGCACATAAATGCTCACATTCACCACACGTAAAAACACAGGCACACATACCACACATAAAAACAAATGCACATACCACATACAAACACACATGTACACACCACACATAAAGCACATGCACACTCACACACGCTCACTCACCATATATAAACACACATACACACACCACGTATAAAAACATATGCACACACATACTACACACACACGCACAAATGTGCACACACACCTCACATATAAACACACATGCACACACATGCAAACATGCTCACTCACCACCCACAAACACACATGCACACATGCTTACACACTGCACACAACACACATGCACACACACCCACATACAGGCACACACATAGGCATACACATGCACACACATGTGTGCACACAAGCACTGATACACACACATTATGTATACTCACACTTGCACTTCTGAACACCTGCACACACACACATGCACAGGCGACTGAGGCTTGGCTGTGTACAGGGTACCCTGGTGCTCACAGCTTCTCAAGGAACCCAGAGTCCATGTCTCCCCAGCATCCCCCACCCCTCAGGCCCCCTCCCTGGTGCTCTGTCCCCTGCAGCCGGGAGAGACAGGTCCATGGAGAGAACCTGTGGGGGACATGCCTAAGGCCGCTTGCCACAGACAGACTGAGCTGTCGGTGGCCAGGGTCGGGGGCTGGTACAGGGGAACCCCTGGGACAGGAGGGGCTAAACAGGAGTTGGACCCAGCAATCCAGGCCCAGGCCATGGGCAGGTGATCCCTTTGCAGGTTGCGTTGACCTCACCTGAAGATGGGTGATGAACCAAACACAGGGCACGGGAAGTGCCTGCTGAGGAGGAATGTCAGTGTCGGGCGCACTGTGGGGACAGTGGGCAAGGGCCAGGCTCTGGCTAGCTGTACCGCAGGACTCAGGCCTGCGGGGTCTGAGCACAGATGTGTCTGTGCTCTCCTCATTTGACACTGTGGTGTTAGGACATGCTCGAACCATGGCGGCTTGATGTGTTGATCTTGCTGGGTGGAGTCACAGTTCTGGGAGCACCTTGGGAGCTCCATTGGGCACCTCCGCACCTGTGCCTTCCAGCAGGGTTAGTCAGGGCTGCATCAGCGGGGCAGAGCCTCTGGACACGCAGTTAGGATTGGCTGTCTCCCAAAAGGTGGACCTGCTGGCAGCAGAGTCAGAACAGTAATTCATTTATTAAGTGCCTGCTGTGTGCAAGTGGACAAAAAGGCATTTGCTAACGAAAGAGTTACTCAATCAAACAAATATGCCTCTCGGGAGCACACCTGGATTCGTCAGGGCTCTCCAGAGAAGCAGTCCAATGGGACAGGCAGACAGACAGACAGATCATAGGTAAGTAGACAGACAGACAGACAGACAGACAGACAGATAGATCATAGGTAAGTAATGGGACTGGCAGACAGACAGGTAGATCATAGGTAAGTAGACAGACAGATAGATAGATAATAGGTAAGTAATGGGACAGGCAGACAGACAGATAGATCATAGGTAAGCAATGGGACAGGCAGACAGATAATAGGTAAGCAGTGGGACAGGCAGACAGACAGACAGATCATAGGTAAGCAATGGGACAGGCAGACAGACAGATAGATAATAGGTAAGTATGGGACAGGCAGACAGACAGATAGATAATAGGTAAGTAGACAGACAGATAGATCATAGGTAAGCAGTGGGACAGGCAGACAGACAGATAGATAATAGGTAAGTAGACAGACAGACAGACAGATAGATCATAGGTAAGCAATGGGACAGGCAGACAGACAGATAGATAATAGGTAAGTAGACAGACAGACAAATAGATCATAGGTAAGCAGTGGGACAGGCAGACAGACAGACAGATCATAGGTAAGCAATGGGACAGGCAGACAGACAGATAGATAATAGGTAAGCAATGGGACAGGCAGACAGACAGATAGATAATCGGTAAGTAGGCAGACAGACAGACAGACAGATCATAGGTAAGCAGTGGGACAGGCAGACAGACAGATAATAGGTAAGCAGTGGGACAGGCAGACAGACAGATAATAGGTAAGCAATGGGACAGGCAGACAGACAGATAGATAATAGGTAAGTAGGCAGACAGACAGACAGATAGATAATAGGTAAGCAATGGGACAGGCAGATAGTAGGTAAGTAGACAGACAGACAGATCATAGGTAAGCAGTGCGACAGGCAGACAGATAATAGGTAAGTAGACAGATAGACAGGGTCAGTGGGTGAATAAATGGATGGATGGGTGCACAGACAGGCAGATAATGAGAGATGGACAGATAGAAAGACATTATTATAAGGAATTGGCTCACGAGATTGTGGAGGCTGAAAAATCCCAAGGTCTGCAGTTAGCAAGCTCGAGACCCCAGGAAACCCAATTCAGTTCAAAGCCCAAAAAGACCAAGGTCCCAGTTCAAGCAGTCAGGCAGGAGCCCCCTCTTCCTTGGGGCAGGGTCGGCCTCTTTGGTGTCTTCAGGCCTTCACTGGGTCGGCTGAGGCGCACTTACATTGGGAGTGGTCTGTTTCACTGAGTCTACAGATTCAACCGCCCATCTCATCCCAATGCATCCTTGCAGACTGAATATCTGGACACCGTGTGGCCCAGCCAAGCTGACACACAAAACTCCCCCTCACATGCGCTGCCTTGGAAACACCCCAGGGAGCGGGAGCAGAGTTGACTGTAACTCCCCCAGCCCCTTCCTCTGTCCCTGGCCTCTGGCAGCTGCTGCCATCATGGACATCTTGCGGTGGCTCATGCTGTGTTTTGACAACTGAGTTTCTGGAAAACCCACACGAGGCCTTTCTTTTCTGTTGTGTCAAGGAGAGAAGTCTGGTGTCCATGGGAAGAGGCAGCCGCTAGCAGAAGCCTGGACAGGACTGCCGGTTTCCCTGAAGTGTCATGGAGGCCAGGATTCCTCCCGCAGCCCCGGCCCTCAGCTGCCCTGCCTTGTGTGCCACAGGGTCAGTCTCCGCGTGTACCTGCTGTTGGACTGAGGGGGCAAAGCAGAAGCCCCCAGGCCTGTGCTGGCACCCACAGTGCCAGAGCGGTTTGCCTCTGAGGCCCCATGGCCAGGGCCTGTCTGAGCTGCTCCAGGACTGGCGAGATTTGGCTCCAGAAACACAGGGCGGTGCCTGGGAAGACGTCTTTAAATTAAAACAAGCCACTGGTGTCTTCAGTTCAAAACTGAATTTTTCAAAACATTTTAACATTTCTGAAATCAGAAAATTGATGTGGCAAGATTAATGTCCTGATATGTAAAATCATGGTGGCCGGGTCAGCTGATGAGGGGCAGCAGGTGCCAGCAGAGGCCTGGCTGTGCCACTGTGGCAGGAGGGGCAGCCTCGTGATGGGCGAGTGGCAGTCAATGGACATTTGCTGAGGGGCAGCAGGGACGTCTCCCTCCTCGTCCAGGCCCCACTGCCACACGGGGCTGGGTGCTGTCCACCCTGGTCGTCAGCCTCACCCAAGCAGACCCTGGAGCCTGGCCACACTGGATACTGACATTCATTCCCTCAGATTCACGCTTCTGACATGAGTTTTGTGATATTCTAGGATGGATGGAGGGATTGGCCGGTACCGTGCTAGTTAGTGACCGGTAAATGGTATATGTGATGCCCCAGGAGCCCTGCATGGTAAATGCATGACGTTTTCCTTGTTCTAAGCACTGGGCTACAGAAACAAAGCTGCCTTTTCCTGTCTTCTGCCTTGTGATAGGTAAATGGATGGTGCTTCTTTTAGCTAGGTGCTGTGCTTGGTACATGAAGGTCCCTCCCATGTGGTAGGTGTTCTGCTGGGTAGGTAAAGGCACCTTTCTGTGCTACATGCTGTGCCAGGTACATGAAGGTACTGAGTAAATGTAGGTACTTTCATGTGATAGGTGTTGTGCTTAGTAAATGAAGGTGTCTACCATATGTTAGGTGCTGTGCTGGGTAAATGAAGGTGCCTTCCACGTGCTGGATCCATGCTGGGTAAATGAAGGCAGCTTCCAATAGCTCTGTCCTGGGCTGGGTAAATGAAGGCAGCCTCCGATAGCCAGGTCCTGTACGAGGTAAATAGCTTCCATGTGCCAGGTCTTGTGCTGGGCAAATTAAAGTAGCTTCCATGTGGTAGGTGCTGTGCTGGGTAAGTGAAGGGGTCTTCCAAGTGCCAGGTTCCATGCTGGGCACCTGAAGGTGCCTCCCATATGCGAGGTGGTTTGCTCAGCAAATGAAGGCCCCTTCCACATGTGCTGTGCTGGGAAATCAATGGTGCCTTCCATGTTTTCAGCCCTGTGCTAATTGTATCCAAATGTTCTCTTTGCATGTTTTTGGCAACGCTGGAAGAATACAAGTTTTTCCATTTTATATGGAAGGATGATGAGACTTGGGTGGTGAAGCTGGTACAGATTCCTCTGCTATCAGGCCTGTGAGATTTTGTGTGGGACCTTTAGGTTTTATACACAGGTTTTGCTGGTCCGTGGTTGTCCATCGAGTTCTGGGAATTCTGAGCTAGAATGAAGCCCTCCAGCACCTACCGTCTTCCCAAGGACTAGCCCACATAGCACCCATAGCCCATGTAGCCCTCACAGCACCCACAGCCCATGCAGCCCCCACAGCCCATGCAGCCCACACAGCACCCGCAGCCCATGCAGCCCACACAGCCCATGCAGCACCCGCAGCCTATGCAGCCCATACAGCCCACACAGCACCCGCAGCCCACACAGCCCACACAGCCCACACAGCACCCGCAGCCCACACAGCACACACAGCCCACACAGCCCACACAGCACCCGCAGCCCACGCAACCCACACAGCTCACACAGCACAGCCCCTCACTGCAGACCTGCTGCCCTCTCTGGTTGAGGCCTGTGCTCCCTCTCACACGGGCCATGCTTCAGACCCCACGTCTGTGCTGTAGCCTAGAGTGCACCTGCCCCATGGTGTGAGAGGCATTTGTGGGAGACGCGTAGGGCAGTACCTGCACTGGAAAATACTCAGTGCCTACCAGGGCTGTGTGGGCTGCGGGTGCTGCAGGTGCTGCAGGTGCTGCGTGGGCTGTGTGGGCTGCGGGTGCTGCAGATGCTGCGTGGGCTGTATGGGCTGTGCAGGCTGAGGGTGCTGCGTGGGCTGTATGGGCTGCAGGTGCTGTGTGGGCTGCAGGTGCTGTGTGGGCTGTGTGGGCTCCAGGTGCTGTGTGGGCTCAGGGTGCTGTGTGGTCTGTGTGGGCTGTGGGTGCTGCGTGGGCTGTGTGGGCTGCATGTGTGGGCTGTGTGGGCTGAAGGTGCTGCGTGGGCTGTGTGGGCTGCATGTGTGGGCTGTGTGGGCTGTGGGTGCTGTGTGGGCTGTGTGAGCTGAGGGTGCTATTTGGGCTGTGTGGGCTGCGGGTGCTGCGTGGGCTGTGTGGGCTGAGGGTGCTATTTGGGCTGTGTGGGCTGAGGGTGCTGAGTGGACTGTGTGGGCTGCGGGTGCTGTATGGGTTGTGTGGGCTGTGTGGGCTGCGGGTGCTGCGTGGGCTGAGGGTGCTGTGTGGGCTGTGTGGGCTGCGGGTACTGCATGGGCTGAGGGTGCTGCGTGGGCTGTGTGGGCTGCGGGTACTGCATGGGCTGAGGGTGCTGCGTGGGCTGTGTGGGCTGCGGGTGCTGTGTGGGCTCTGTGGGCTGAGGATGCTGCATGGTCTGTGTGGGCTGCCTGTGTGGGCTGTGTGCGCTGCAGGTGCTTTGTGGACTGTGTGGGCTGCGGATGCTGCGGGTGCTGTGTGGGCTGTGTGGGCTGCGGGTGCTGCATGGGCTGTGTGGGCTGTGTGGGCTGCGGGTGCTGCGTGGGCTGAGGGTGCTGCGGGTGCTGTGTGGGTGCTGTGTAGGCTGTGTGGGCTGCGGGTGCTGTGTGGGCTGTGTGGGCTGCAGGTGCTGTGTGGGCTGAGGGTGCTGCATGGACTGTGTGGGCTGAAGGTGCTGCGTGAACTGTGTGGGCTGCCGGTGCTGCGTGGGCTGAGGGTGCTGTGTGGGCTGTGTCGGCTGCGGGTGCTGCGTGGGCTGAGGGTGCTGTGTGGGCTGTGTAGGCTGCGGGTGCTGTGTGGGTGCTGTGTAGGCTGTGTGGGCTGAGGGTGCTGCGTGGACTGTGTGGGCTGCCGGTGCTGTGTGGGCTGTGTGGGCTGAGGGTGCTGCGTGGACTGTGTGGGCTGAGGGTGCTGCGTGGACTGTGTGGGCTGCTGGTGCTGTGTGGGTTGTATGCACTGTGGGGGCTGTGTGGGTTGTGGGTGCTGTGTGGGCCACATGGGCTGTGGGTGCTACATGGGCTGTGTGGGCTGCAGGTGCTGTGTGGGCTGTGTGGGCACGTTATCTCTGGAATCGTGCATTGTAGGAATAAATCACTTCATGTTTGTTCCTTCTCACACTTATGTGAAGATAAAACTCTAGTGCTTTAGGTTAAAAGGAGCTCTGCTGATGGAGCCTGGCTCTTTCCACTGTGGTCTGGGGAGCAGCTGCAGGACAGTTTCCTGTGAAGGGCCAGGGACAGCACACTCAGGCTTTGGGGCCACATGGCCTCCACCCCCGCCTGCAGCTCTGCGGCTGAAGCCTGAAAGCAGCTGCAGCTGCAGCTCACAAGGGGCAGCTCTGGGCAGGAAGCCACGTGCAAGTGGCCTCTCTGCTGGGTGCGTCCCAGCCCACAGAAGGAGCGGTGGGTTCTGTCCGCTGTGCTACCTGTGAGCGATTCCCACGGGGAGGATGAATCCCGAGGGCTTCTCGCAGCCCGGTCTATCTTACCTGCCTCTCCTGCATGCAGGCTTTTTTTTTTAAAGGAAAGAAAAACTTTATTATAAGCATTTATCACCCAAGGTTGCCCTATTCAGTGATATGAACATTGGTTCTGTTGGTGGAAAATGTTATGGCCGTGGGATAAATTTATTATTAAATTTATTCAGATCAGAGGGAAGGTAAAGCCTGTCTCCTTGCTCTTATCTTAGTTGTGGGAAACGGAGGGGAGGCGGTCAGGGAGGCTCGATGGGCATCTTCCTGGGGCCCAGGAGAGGCATGGCCGGCTGCAGGCAGTGACTTCCAGGCTGTGGTGTGAACCAGGATTTTAGCGGCACCACATGAGGCTCCGATGTCTACCCAGGTGGTGGAAAAGGATTTTCAACGGAGACTCAGCAGACCTGGAGCTTTAAAAGATTTTAAATCTCTTGAAATGGTGCTTTCCCAGCCACGTTGACCACATTCGTCCCTTCTGCAGCATGTGTGGGGCATCTCTGCAGCCACCACAGGCCTGCTTCTGGAGGTTCTGCTTTACTGCACTGGGTTTTATTTGTTTGTTGATTTCTGTAACAATACTACTCTTTTTAGTTTTATGGCTCCGTAAAATGTATTTTATATTTGGAACGTAAATCTTTGTATTTTTCTAAATTGTATTATCTATACTTTTACAAACATTTCAAAAGAATCCTTTTTTTTAAGAGACAGGTTCTCAATCTGTCACCAAGGCTGGAGTGCAGTGGTGTGATCACAGCTCACTGCAGCTTCAACCTCCTGGGCTCAAGTAACCTTCCTGCCTCAGCCTCCCAAGTAGCTGAGACTACAGGCACACACAACCACACTCAGCTAATTTTTTTATTTTTATTTTTTGTAGAGCAGGATCTCCCTACATTGCCCATGTTGGTCTCAAACTCCTGGCCTCAAGTGATCCGCCTCAGCCTGCCAAAATGCTGCCATTATAGGCATGAGTCACTGTGCTTGGCCTTAAAATTAAATTTAATTTAAAGCTTATTGCATGTAAAATTGCCATAATAACAATGTATTTTGTTTTATGTAAGATCCCAGTGCTTCATCACTTATTCAGGTTTTCCATGACTTTATTTGTTTGATGTATTATAGATGTACATGGTTTCAGGCTAAATGTGATAATTTAATGCATTCACATATTTTGTAAAGATCAAATCAGTGCACTGGGGATATCCACCACCTTAAACATTTGTCTTTTCTTTATTGCTAGAACCATTAAGATTCTTCTCTTCAAGCTATTTTGAAATATAGCATAGATTATTGTAAACTATAGTTAACTTACCAAAAATTAGGTCTTATTTCTTGTCAAACTGTACGTCTGCATCCACCAATCAACTTCTCTTCATTCTCACACTCCTTGCCCTTCCTCATCTCTGATAACCACCAATCTGCTCTCTACCTTCATGAGACCCATGTCTTTAGCTCTCGAGGTGATACCTGTCTTTCTGTGCCTGGCTTGTTTCACCTAATGGCCTCCAGTTCCATCCATGTTGCTGCAAATGACAGCATTTCATTCCTTTTTATGGCTGAACCATATTCCTTTGTGCGTATGTAGCACATTTTTCTCTTCCATTCATCTGTTGATGGGCACTCAGATTGATTCTCTATTTTGGCTGCAATAAACATGGGAATGCAGAGAGCTCCTCAATATCCTGAGGTCCTTTCCTTTAGGCGTACACTCAGTAGTGGAGTACACGGATTGGGTGGTAGTTCTGTTTCCGTGTTTTGGGGAACCTCCATAGTGTTCTCCATGGGGGCTGTACTAACCTCCATGCCCACCAGCAGTGCCTGAGGGCTCCCCTTTCTCCGTATCCTCGCCAGTATTTGTCACTGCCTGTTTTTTAAAAAAATCAATTTTAACTGGGGTGAGATGGTGCCTCATTGCAGTTTTGATCTGCATTCCCATGATGATCAGTGAAGCTAAGCATTATTTCATATACTCACTGGACATTTGTTCGTCTTCTCTTGAGAAATGTCTGTTCAGATCTTTGGCCCATTTTTAAATCAAATTATTGGATTTTTTTCCTAGAGAGTTGTTGGAGCTCCTTACACATTCAGGTTGTTAATCCCTTGCCAGGTGAGCAGTTTCCAAGTATTTTTCCCCACCCTGTGGGTGATGTCTTCACTTTGTTGATTGTTTCCTTTGCTGTGCAGAAGCTTCATGTGATCCTGTTTATCCGTTTTTTTTTTTAGATGGAGTTTCACTCTGTTGCCCAGGCTGGAGTGCAATGGCGTAATCTCAGCTCACTGCAACCTCTGCCTTCTGGGTTCAAGCAATTCTCCTGCCTCAGCCTTCGGAGTAGCTGGGACTATAGGCGCCCACCACCATGCCCGGCTAATTTTTGTATTTTTAGTAGAGACAGGGTTTTGCCACATTGGCCGGGCTGGTCTCGAACTCCTAACCTCAGGTGATCTGCCCATCTTGTCTTCCTAACATTTGTCCATTTTTGCTTTGGTTCTTTGCCCTTTTGAAATCTTACCCCAAAAATCTGTGCCAAAACAAATGTTCCATAGCATGTTCCCAATGTTTACTTGTAGTCATTTCATAGTTTCGGGTCTTACATTTAAGTCTTCAGTCCATTCTGATTCGACTTGTCTGTGTGATAAGAGACAGAGGCCTAGTTTCTTCTGCATATAATTATCCAGTTTTTCCAGCATCATTTTTTGAAGAGACAATCCTTTCCCCATTGTGTATTCTTGGAGCTCTTGTTGAAAATCAGTTGGTTGTAAACGCACAAATTTATATCTGGGTTCTCTACTCTGTTCTATTCGTGAATGTGTCTGTTTTTATGCTGGTACCATGCTGATTCAGTTACAATAGCTTTGTAGTAAATTTTGAAGTCAGGCAGTATGATGCCTCCAGCTCTGTTCTTTGTGCTCAGGATTGCTTTGGCTATTCAGAATCTTTTGCAGTTCCATATAGATTTTAGGATTTATTTTCCATTTCTGTGAAGAATGGCATTGGTATTCAGATAGGAATTGTATTGAATCTGTAAATTGCCTTGGACAGTGTTGTTGTTTTAACAATATCAATTCTTCCACAGTACGGAATATTTTCAGATAACCCATGAGCATGGAATATTTTCCCATTTTTTGATGTCATCTTTAATTTTTCTCATCAGTGTTTTATAGCTTTCCTTTCATAAGTCTTTCACTTCTTTGGTTACATTGATTCCTAGGTATTTTATATTGTTTGAAGCTATTGTAAGCAGGATTACTTTCTTGATTTCTTTTTCTAATTGTTCACTATTGACTTAAATAAATACTACTGATTTTTCTATGTTAACCCGCAACTTTACTGAATTCACTTATCAATTCTAACAGTTTTTTGTTTTTCTTTTGGTGGAGTCGAGGTTTCTCTAGGTATAAAAGCAGGTCATCTATAAACAAGGCTAATTTGACTATTTTCCTTTCCAATCTGGATGCTCTTCCTTTCTCTTGCCTGATTGTTCTGGCCAGGATTTCCAGGACTATGTGGAAAAGAGCAGCAAAACTGGGAATCTTTGCATTGTTCCAGACCTTAGGAAAAGGCTTTCAACTCTTCCCTCAGCATGATGTTAGCTGTGGGTTTTCATTTGCAGAGTTTATAATTCTGAGGCGTATTCCTTCTATATCTAGTTTGATGGGAGTTTTTATCATAGAGGGATGCTGAATTTTATCAGAATATGGTTATATGGCTTTTGTCTTGGGTCTGCTAATGTGACATATCATGTTTATTGACTTGCATATGTTGAGCCATTATTGCATCCCTAGAATGAACCACAATTGTTCATGGCAAATGATCTTTTTAATGTGTTGTTAAATTCAGTTAGCTAGTATTTTCTTGGGAACTTTTGCGTCTATATTCATCGGTGATATTTACCTGTAATTTTCTTATTGCTTCCTTGTCTGGTTTTAGATTCAGGGTAATGCCATCCTTGCAGAATGACTTTGGAAGTATTCCCTTCTCTTCAGTCTTATTGAAGAGTTTTAGTGAAATTAAAATTGACATTAGTCCTTTTTCAAAAAAAAAATTGTGGGCACACAGTAGATGTATATATTTATGGGATACATGAGATGTTTTGATACAGGCATGCAATGCATCACATCAGGGAGAATGGGGTATCCATCCGCTGAAGCATTTATCCTTTATGTTACAAACAATTCAATTATGTTCTTTCAGTTATTTAAAAATGTACATTAAATTATTATTCACTATAGTAATCCTGCTGTGCTATCAAACAGTAGGTCTTATTCATTCTTTCTATTTTTTTTGTGCGTATTAACCATCCCCATCTACCTCCCACCCCCATGCCCCTCCCCACTACCCTTTTCGGCCACTGGTAATCATCTTTCTACTCTCTATCTTTGTGAGTTCAATTGTTTTTACTTTCAAATTCCAGAAATAAGTGAGAACATGAGACATTTATCTTTCCGTGCCTGGTTTATTTCATGTAACATAATGGTTTCCAGTTGCAACCAAGTTGTTGTAAATGACAGGATCTCTTTTTTATGGGGGAATAATATTCCTTTGTGTATATGTACCATATTTTCTTTATCTATTCATCTGTTGATGGGCATTTAGGTGGCTTCCAAATCCTGGCTATTGTGAACAGTGCTGCAGCAAGTAGAAGAGTGCGATCTCCTCAATGCACTGATCTCCTTTCTTTTGGGTATACACACAGCAGTGGGATTGCTGGGTCACATTATAGTTCCATTTTTAGTTTTTTTGAGGAACCTACAAACTGTTCTCCTTAGGTGCTTATACTAACTTACATTACCATTAACAGTATACGAGGGTTCCTTCTACTTTGCATCCTTGCCAGCATTTATTGTTGCCTGTCTTCTGGACATAGCCATTTTAAATGAGGTAAGACAGTATCTCATTGTAGTTTTGATTTGCATTTCTCTGATAATCAGTAATGTTGAACAGCTTTTTGTGTGCCTCTTTGGCATTTGTATGACCTCTTTTGAGAAACATCTATTCAAATCTTTTGCCCATTTTTGATTGGTTGTTAGATTTTTTTTTCCCTGTAGAGTTGTTTGAGCTCCTTATATATGCTGGTTATCAATCCCTTGCCACGTGGGTAATTTTCAAATATTTTCTCCTGTTCTATAGGTGTCTCTTCCCTTTGCTGATTGTTTCCTTTGCGGTGCAGAAGCTTTTTAGTTTGATGTGATAATGTTTGTTTATTTTTGCTTTGTCTGCCTGTGCTTTTGAGATCTTACCCAAAAAAATCTTTGCCCAGACCAATGTCCTATAGCATTTTCCCAATGTTTTATTTTAGTAGTTTCCTAGTTTCAAGTCTTAGATTTAAGCCTTTAACCCATTTTGATTTGATTTTTGTATATGGCAAGAGATGGAGATCATTTCATTTTTTATATATGGATATCCTGTTTTCCCAGCACTATTTATTGAAAAGACTGTCTTTTCCCCGGTGTATGTTCTTGCCAACTTTGTTGAAAATTAGTCCACTCTAGGTGGGTGGATTTGTTTCCGGGTTCTTTATTCTGCTCCATTGGTCTATATATCTGTTTTTATGCCAGTGCTATACTGCTTTGCTAACCATAGCTCTGTAGTACAATTTGAAGTCAGGTATTGTGATTCCTCCAGTTTTGTTCTTTTGCTTAGGATAGGTTTGCTATTCTGGGTCTTTTGTGGTTCCATATAAATTTTAGGATTGTTTTTTCTATTTCTGAGGAATGTCATTGGTATTTTGATAGAAATCACATTGAGTTTGTAGGTTGCTTTGGATAGTATGGACACTTTAACAATATCAATTCTTTTAATCCATGAACATTGAGTATCTTTCTATTTTTTTGATGTCCTCTTCAATTTCTTTCTTCTTTAAATGTTTGGTAAAACTCAGCAGTGAAGCCATCAGATCGTGAGCTTTTCTTTGATAGGAGACTTTTTATTATGGCTTCAGTCTTGTCACTCATTATGGGTTTATTGAGATTTTATTTTACATGGTTCAATCTTGGTAGGTTGTACGTGTCCATAAAGTTATCCACTTCTAGGTTTTTTAATTACTCGACACATGATTGTTCACAATAGTGTCTAATGATAGCTTTTATTTCTCTGGTCTCAGTTGTTATATCTCCTTTTTCATTTCTGATGTTATTTATTTGAATTTTCACTCTTTTTCTTAGTCTAGCCAAAGTTTTGTTGATTTTGTTTATCTTTCCAAATAACCAGCTTTTTATTTCATAGATCTTCTGTATTTTTTTCAGTCTCAATTTACATCTGCTGTAATCTTTATTTTTTTCTTTCCTTCTACTAACTGGGCTGGCTTTGTTCTTGCTTTTCTCATTCCTTAAGGTGCATTGTCAGGTTGTTTACTTGAAGTCTTTCTACTTTTGTGATGTAGTGTTTATTGCTATAAAGTCCCTCTTGCACTGCTTGTGCTGCATCCCATAGATTTAGGTATGTTATATTTTCATTGTCATCTGTTTCAAGAAATTTTTAAGTTTTCTTCTTAATTTCTTCATTGATCCATTTGTTGTTCAGAAGCATGTTGCTTAATTTCTATGAGTTTGTGATGTTTCTGAGGTTCTTTTTGTTATTGATTTCTAGTTTTATTTTTATTCCATTGTGATCAGAAGAAATACTTGATATGATTTCTACTTTGTTCGAACTTGTTCTGTGGTCTAAGATAGGGTCTATCCTGGAGAATGTTTGATGTGCTGATGAAAATAATGTGTATTCTGTAGCAGTTAAGTGAAATGTTCTGTAAATGTCAGTTAAGCCTGTTAGGTGTGGAGTGTAGTTTGACTCTGATGGTTCCCTTTTGACTTTCTTTTTGGATGGTCTATGCATCACTGAGGGGCTGAAGTACCCTACTGTTATTGTGATGCCACCTGTCTCTCCCTTTAGATCTACTACTGCGTGCTTTACATACTTGCGAGTCCTGGCATTGGATGCATAGATATTTATAATCATTATTATCTTCTTGCTGAATTGACTTCTTTACCATTATGTATTTACCTTCTCCGTCTCTTTTTATAGGGTTTGATTTGTAATCTATTCTATCTGATATAAGAATAACTGTCTTGCTTTTTAAAAAAATTTATTTCTAGTTGCATGGACTATTTTTTTCCATACCTTCACTTTCAGTCTGTGTGTGCCTTTATAGGTGAAGTGGATTTCTTTAGGAAACATATAGTTGGTTTGAGACCAGCCTGGGCAACGTGGTGAAACGCTGTATCTACAAAAAATACAAGAATTATCTGGACGTGGTGATGCGCACCCATAGTCCCAGGTACATGGGAGACTGTGGTGGGTGGATCACCTGAGCCTGGGAGGTTGAGGCTGCAGTGAGCCGTGATCACACCATTGCACTCCAGACCGGGTAATAGACGCTGTCTCAAAACCAACCAACCAACCAAACAGAAAGCCCAAACATATAGTTGGGTCTTGTTCCTTTGTTCATTCATCCACTCTATGCCTTGTAACTGGAGTACTGAGTCCATTTACATTCAGTGTTAATATTGACAAGTAAGGACTTCCTACTGCCATTTTGTTGCTTGTTTTCTGCTTATTTTTCAGCTCCTCCCTTCCTTTCTTCCTTTCTTACTGTCTTCCTTTTTAGTTAAATCCTTTTCACTGATAGGATGTTTTAATTTGTTATTTATTTTTAGTGAATCTATTATAGGTTTTTGCATTATGGTTTTCATGAGGCTTACACAAAATATCTTACAGATATAACAAGTTATTTTAAAGAAATGACAACTTATCTGAAATCACAAGGAAAATAATAGAAACAAACAAAAATGGAAAGGGCTACATTCTAAGTCTACCCCCTCCCCATCTGGCTTTTGTCTCAACTTATCTATTTTTACATTGCTTATCTCTTCACAGGTTGCTGTAGCTATTGTTGTTTTTGATATTGTTGTCTTTTGAGATTTGTACTAGAGTTATGAGTGGATTTCACATAATAATTACAGTATTCGAGTTCTGGGTTTGTCCATGTACTTAATCTTAGTGGGTTTTATATCTTCAGTTGTTTTTCCATTAGTGGTTTCTTTTTTCCTTTCAAATTGAAAAACTCTCTTTAGCATTTCTTGTAAGACTGGTTTGGCGCTAGTGAATCCTCTCAGCTTCTGTTTGGGAAAAACTTTATCTCTCCTTCATACTTGAAGGATAACTTTGCTATATAGAGGATTCTTGGATGGAAGTCTTTTGTCTTTCAGCACTTTGAAAATGTCATTGCACTCCATCAGGCCTGTATGGTTCCATGGAGAATGCTATTGACAGATGAATCGAAACTCCTTTATATATCATTTGCTTCTTTCCTCTTGCTGGTATTAGAATTCTCTTTGTCTTTGGAATTTGGATTTTGATTATTGTATGCCTTGGGGAAATCTTAATGGGGTTAAATCTGTTTGGTGTTATCTGACCTTCCTGCAACTGAATACTTATATCTTTCTCAAGATGTGGAAATTTTTCTGTTATTATTTATTCAACCAAGTTTCCACCCCTTGCTCCTGCTCAACTCCCTTTTAAATACCAACGATTCTTAGATTTGGTCTTTTAGTTAATTTGCTAGAGTTGTAGGAGGTCTTTGTTTACTTTTATTCTGTTTTCTCCTCTGTGTATTTTCAAATGGTCTCTCTTCCAGCTTACAGATTCTTTCCTTTGCTTAATCCATTCTGCTATTGAGAGACCATTTTTTAGTTCAGCAAATGTGTTTCTCGGTTCCAAGATTTCTGTGTTTTTTAATTTTTTTTTATTTCAATCTCTGTTAAATTTCTCTGATAATTTTTTGAATTTCTTTTCTGTATTATCTTGGTGATGACTGAATTTCCTTAAAACTACTCTTGCATTTTGGTCAGAAAGCTGCCATATGGATCTCTCATTAGGGTAAGTTTTTGTTTCTTTTGTTTTGTTCTGTTCATTTGGGGAGATCATGGCTCCTTGCTCACTGCTGTTTTTTTGTGGGTGAATATCTTTGCATTGAAGCATTTGTTATTTATTCCAGTCTTCTCTGCCCAGCTTTATTTTGTTTTTATTGAATATTTTTTTCAGTCTTCTCTGCCCAGCTTTATTTTGTTTTTATTGAATATTTATTCCAGTTTTCTCTGCCCTGCTTTATTTTGTTTTTATTGAATATATTTAATTAGAGGCTTCTTACCACCAAACTACTGCCTCCTTTTTGGCTTCAAGAAGGACCTTGAACCTGGTTTTGCCTCAGCTCTCACAAACGATCAGAATATTCCTGTTCCTGGATGGGGGAGTCCCAAAAGAAATATCCCAGCAGTGTGGGAAGGCTGGTTTAGGGATTTGTGCCCAGGAGGCTGTGGGAACAGCTTCCTACAGGCTGGTGCTGCTGAACAGCCACTCTGGTTTGGCATTTCCTGTGGCTGACAGAGCAGAGTTTCTGGGGCTGGGTGTGGGAATCCTGCTTGTCTCCTTTGTCTCTGGCTGTCCTAAGGGATGTTTCTCCCTTCAGGCACTCATGATGCTTCCTGTGGTTAAGAGAGGGACAGATCTGCCAGGAAATCCAAGATGGTGGGAAAGCTATGTGTCTACATCAATTTCACCTTTTCCAATGCAGAAACAGTGAGATGCGGGAAAACTTTTCATGTGCTTGGTACTAGGCGGAATAGGAAGAAGGGTGTCACAGATGTGGAAGTCCAATTCTCTGACCGTTTGCTCACAGTTTTTTCACTTCTCTGTGGCCCCAGAAACGGTTCTTTGTATTTGATTTCTGGGATATTTCTGGTGATAATCTCAGCACCATATATTTAGGCTTTCTGTGTTTGGGAGGAGTGAATCCAGCGTGTTCCAATGCATGCTGCCATCTTGGAACTGGAAGTCTTTTATGCAGGTTCTTTAAACTTTTCCTCCAGGGATAGCAAATGCACTCTAATTATTGTCCCAGCTTCCAAAATTTGGCAGCTCTGCCTGGACTCCTCTGGTGAGAAGAGATATCACAATTGATTAACAATGTCTGCCATGAGGATGAGTGGGGCAGGCAGTGGTATGTGTGCTGAGGATTTGCCATCTGGGCCCAACTGCTTCAGAACTGAGTCTGAGCCTGTCAGTTTAATCAAATGCCTTTCAAATCCAAGAAGAACAGGCCTTATGAGACAATGCTGAGATAATGAGACTGAATTTCAAAAAGATGCCTGATCTTGGGGGAAATTAAGTGAGTATGGTTCCTTCACACAGGCTGCTTTGGAAGGCTTTGCACTTGTTCCAGTGAGACTAGCTTTGCTTGGACATTTTGAGAGTGCTCTTTGAGGATCGCTGGTTAATAATTGACCACAAAACACATAATTTTCAATCATTTATGGTCTCATCTCACTTTTAGCTTCAAACGCCATTAATCTGCCTTACCATTTGCTGTTGTTCTCTGGGCTTGAGCCCATCTAACTTTTGGTTAGGCAATCTGTCCTAATAAAATGAAGATGTATCTCCTCTGGAAGTGCCAAGAACAGCTTGCAGGCTCTGCAGGTCATACAGAGATGGAAATTCCCAACATCTAAGCACAGTAGCATCATTAGAAGGGTGAGTGCCTTCCCAAGGAGTACTGGTAAGGAGGAGACTCTTTGGTGTTGAACCGTGGGTGTTGGTTGGAAGCCTGTTCTGTTACTCTGAATCTGTGCCTGAGCCACACATCACCCACGCCCGGCAGTCCTCTTGCTGACCACTGAACTTTGCTAAAGTCATTTTCATGGACATTGATTTTTGTCTTCTTACTGTTTGCTCCACAGGAGCCAGATGAATGTACTGGCCCAGCCTCCCCGGCTTCCAGACTCTGTGCCCGTGAGCCTGGGGTCTTTGTCAGCGACTGGCAGCTCCTCATTCTACCTGAGACCAGACTTCACTCCTGGAACTGAGGCTGCAGGGTTTCTCTGGAGGATCCCACCCCTTGTTCCTCAGCTCCAGCCCTGGGGCATCATCTGTGCTCAGGCAGTGGTCCCAGGTTAGACACCTGTTTCCCTTAGGCCCAGGCCCACCAGAGGAACCCCTGCAAGCTGCTTCCAGTGACCTGGGCTGCAAATCATCAATAACTATTTGTTCAAACTACTAACATCCTGGCCCATGGAAAAGACCTAAGGAATCTCATGGATGACTTTCTTCCTGGGCTGGTTCCATCTGCCAGGGTCCTGGGGTTTTCTTCAGCTGGTTCTGATTCCTGGAAACAGGTGAAAGGAATATTTCCAGGCACTTTTGGAAGGAGCCCCAGCTGTGGAAACCTTCCCTGAACAGCCAGACCACCAGCGAGGCCTCACCTGGCCTGCAATCCTGGTGGGGCAAAGGGCCTGGTGGTGGTGCCCCCTGAGGTGTGGCCCAGGGCAGGACAGAGCAGGGCAGTATATTATTACTGAGGCCAGGCTCAATTCTCCTTTTCATTTTTTTCCCCTGGAAAGAAAAATCCCTTTCTTTGTATTTGGAAGGCTTAACTTTAATCTCATGTTCCACTTTTAGCTAATGATGTGGTACACCTCGCAAGAAACGGAGGTTCGTATGACTTCTTCAGCATCTGAGTACGGGAGAGCTGGATTTTTAAAGGAAATTTGTAAATGACTTTATTGTTAATTGCAATTTCATTCACAGAGGTTCTTCTTTTCTCCTTCTGCTCCTGTTTGTCACACAGACACACACCACAAGACCATGGCTACTACCCCAAAGCCACTTTGCCTGGAGTATCTCAAAGCAGCAGCTGGCCCTTGCAGAGCCTTCTGTGTGTGAGTGCTGCATCCAGGCACATGCCTGTGAGCCTTCCTCGAACATACTCATTCACTCCTCAGGATAGTCCCATGAGGTAAGCAGCTTTAGCCTTCCTATTTTACAGATGGGAAAACTGAGGCACAGACCAGCTGTCACCTTTCCAGGCTGCCTGGGGCCAGAGTCCACGCCCTGACCACCGCGCCACTGAGCTCTGGTGGGCCCTGCCTCCCCGCTGCTGCCTGCACACGCTTCCGTCTCTTTGCTCCACAGCTTTCTCTTGGCTTCTCGGGGCCCCAACCCTGTTTCTATCTTCCTTCTGCAGTTGGAAATGGCCATTGTTTCACACGTGCACGGCTCTCATGCTGTGTATTTAAAAGCCCTTAATGAATGGGTAGCTCTATTCCTAATCCATTCCAGAAGGTAACATGTATGTGCTTTTCTGGTAGAACAGAATTATTTCGTGGTCAGAAACTTTTGACATGGACTTGACTTTCAGAGCTTGAAAAATAGACAATGAAATGAAGCAGGTTTAACGAAATGGCCTTTTAGAACACAGGATTCGGGGTGGTGCTGAAATCTGATGCAGAGACCAAGCTCAGACAAGGGCAGTCTGCATCTGGTGCAGAGACCAAGCTCAGATGAGGGCAGTCCGCATCTGGTGCAGAGACCAAGCTCAGACGAGGGCAGAGACCAAGCTCAGACGAGGGCAGAGACCAAGCTCAGATGAGGGCAGTCCGCCTGTCGCTGCCTTCTACTAGAATTTAAGCTCACGGGGACAGGAGTTCTACCTGTTCCTGCGTGGACACAGAACTGTGCCCGACATATCTTCCTGATCGCCTGCGATGGGCTGGGCACCATGCTGGACAGTGGAAGTGTGGCCAGTGAGAGTGCTGAGCTCCTGCACTCACAGAGGGTCGGACCAAAGGGAGAAGTGTCCCTTCTCGTCTGGACCTCAGACTTTGGGTAAGTGTTAGGGTTCAGGGAGGATTTTAAAAATGGGTGAGGTTTCGGCTGAGCTGAGGCCACACCTCCTCTAAGGGTCCCTCAAACGCTCATGGGGCAGGTCTGAGTGGAGCTATCAGGCTTGGAGGTCATTCGCCCCACTGCGGCCTCAGGGGGCCCCTCATTCATCTGGCTGTGGTTCCACCTGGAGTGGGGCACATTTCAGGTATGAACTCCAAAAGGCCTAGAGACAAACAATGTGTTTGATAACTTGTTTCTTTTCACATTTGTTTAGAGAACAAGAGGCTAATTACCATAGTAACATGAAGGCCAATTAACTGTCCACATAATCAGGGTCACCAGGAGCTTCCCCTCCTTCCTCCCGCCTGTGGACAGGCACCGTGTGGGCAGACAGGACTGGAAGCATTCATCTGATTCACTGTGCCAGGAGAGCTGTGGACAGCATGCCTTCACCCTATGTTCTAATTAAGGCTTTTATTTTACGGTAGCTGCTAGAAAGAAAGCAGAGAATGGAAACTCTTCTCGCTCTCTCCTTAATGACTGTTTGCCGCTGCTGTGACTGCATTTGGATGAAAGCTAATTTTACGTGAGGTCTCTCTCTGACCATTTCATCTGTGCAGTCAGATCCCACCTTTCCATAAAGGTCCAGAGAGGACCTTCCCCACCCCGGTCCTCTCTGATGTGTGCAGCCAGTCCTAGGAAAGCATCTAGGCTTTCAGCTGTATTGAGGCTGCCCGTGTCCAACCTGAGCCCAGCGCCTGGCACCCAGCAGGTGCTCTGTAAATCTCTGCCGATGGAGGAAGGCAGGAGGAGGCTTGGCTTGCACTGGGTATCTTGCCACATCCAGAAGAGAGGAGGATTTTCCTGTCTTGGCTTGTGCTGAAGTCCCTCTGGCTTGAGAGGCTCATGTCCAGGCCTGTCATCACCTCTGCCCACCTTCTTTTCCAGATAAGCCAAAGACTGTGAGTTGGTGAGGTAAGACCTGAGTGTCCCGTGGGTTATCAGGGCATAAAGATGAGACCTCTCAGAGAACCGAAGTTGAGATTGGCCTCCCTGCAGACGAAGGCTGGCTTTCAGGCAGGTTGAGGGGACTTGCTCACCAGTAGCAGCAGCCCTTTGGCCCGTGTGACCCCCAGTGTCCCTGGTCAGTGTGCTGTGTGTCCACCTGGACTTCAGATCTCTCCTTGGTGCCAACCTGGCCTTTTACTTTCACGCAGCTGTCCCTCAGCAGGGACAACAGAACACATCACCACACAACACTGTATCTCACAACACCGCATCTCACTGCGTGACACCACACCTCACCTCACCTCACAACACCACACAACACTGCATCTCACTGCGTGACACCTCACCTCACCTCACCTCACAACACCACACAACACTGCATCTCACACCGCATCTCACTGCGTGACACCTCACCTCACCTCACCTCACAACACCACACAACACTGCATCTCACAGCACCTCATCTCACTGCGTGACACCACAGCTCACCTCACCTCACAACACCACACAACACTGCATCTCACAGCACCACATCTCACTGCGTGACACCACACCTCACCTCACCTCACACCACACAACACTGCATCTCACACCGCATCTCACTGCGTGACACCTCACCTCACCTCACCTCACAACACCACACAACACTGCATCTCACAACACCTCATCTCACTGCGTGACACCACAGCTCACCTCACCTCACAACACCACACCCCCACTGCACATCTCACTTCATCTCACAACACCAGACATCACCACACATCATCACCACATCACACCTTACAACACCATACCTTACCTCACAGAACCATACCCCTCACCACACAACACTGCACAACACCGCATACCACACTGTTGCCAGCAAACACCACAGCCCATATCACCTCACAACACAACACCCCTCACCACACAACACAACTCACCACACTACACCATACCCCACATCTCATCACACCACACCACAATGTACATCACATCATACTGCACAACACCTCAACTTACAACACCACATCTCATCACACACCGTCACACCTCTCCTCACAATACCAAATCTTTCATCTTAAAATACCACACCACACAGCGCCACAGCACACCACACAATACCGCATAGCACCATTTCACACTCACCTACCCACTCCAACTCAATTTCAACCCAGTAGTACCCTACCTGTGAATAAATACTGGGGCCACCAGGGTTCCCCGGAGGCAGTTATGACAAGCTACCCAGCTGGAGGGAGAAACAAATGTTTGTTTGGACAATTTGCATCTGCTCCTTCATACTACTTCTTCCAACCGGATAAAAGAGAACTCTGTGCCGTATACACAGAAACTTCCGTTACTGGCAGAATCTTAAAATATTTATACAGCATACAAACAACGCCGAGGAATTTCCTACGAGCTATTTATTGACTTCATAAACACAGGCCATTATGTATTTGTCTTAATTATATACAAGTTATTGATTACAGTAGAGTAAAATCTGAAGGCAAAAATCTCAAGATCAACACTTCTATATACACTACGCTGCTGCCAATGGCTACTGTGATAAGCTGGCAGAGCGACACGTGGCACCGTTAATCGCAGAGGCTGAAGATGCATGGACTTGGGCAACCTGGGGCCTCTCTGTGTGGTTGGAGAGGGAGTTAGCTCAGCCTGGTGGGTGTGATGGGTGTGTCCCGCTGTCCGCACAGCAGGATGCTCATCTGGTGGCCATGGTGCGGGGAGACCCTGAAGCACCTGGGTAAGCTGCTGTGTCCCTGGCCTTGGCCACTTCCCGTGTGCCAGTGAGTGACATTCAGGTTTTGTATTAGGGTTCTCTAGAGGGACAGTAGTCATGGAATACACAACACACACACACACACACACACACACACATATAAATGGGAGTTAAGTATTAACTCACATGTTCTTAAGATCCCACAGTAGGCCGTCTGCAGGCTGAGGAGCAAGGAGAGCCACTCTGAGTTCCAAAACTGAAGAACTTGGAGTTCAATGTCCAAGGGCAGGAAGCATCCAACATGGGAGAAAGATGTACCCTGGGAGGCCAGGCCAGTCTCTCTTCTCACATTTCTCTGCCTGCCTGCTTTATAGCCTAACCTCACTGGCAGCTGATTAGATGGTGTCCACCCGTATTAAGGGTGGGTTTGCCTTTCCCAGCCCACTAACTCAAAGTTAATCTCCTTTGGCAACACCCTCACAGACACACCCAGGATTGATACTTTGTATCCTTCAATCTAATCAAGTTGACACTCAGCATTAACCATCTTGGGTTCCTCACAGGAAGGAGAATGAAGGGGAGAACTTGGTATTCCTTGCCCTTCCTCTCTCTGCTCTGCTCCCGCTTCGGGCCAGCACTGTGTCCCTCAGTACCATGTCTACTTCAGATTCCAGTATCTTTAAACATAAAAAGAAAGCAAATGGGGCTTCTTCCCACAAAATGTCCATTTCCAAGGTACATGTTTTATTTTAATGTCATTTATCTCTAGGAATAAAGGATAATCCCCAACCAGCCAAGTGGATAAAAACCAAAAATGCTCCGTCTTGGTCCATTTGTACTGCTGTAGCAGAATACTTGGGTTGAGTAATTTATAATGTATAGAAATACATTTGACTTGTGGTTCTGGAGGCTGGGAGGTCCAGGAGCATGGTGCCAGCATCTGGTGAGGGCCTTTGTGCTGTGTCATCCCATGGTGAAAAGCAGAAGGGAAAGAGGGCAACAGTGAGAGAGGGCGGATAGGGGGCTGAACTTATTTTATAACAAAACTACTCCCACAATCAGACATTAATCTCTTCATGAAGACAGAGCCTTCACGGCCTAAACACCTCCCATGAAGCCCTGCCTTCCTACACTGTTGCACTGGGAATTGAGTTTCCAACACATGAACTTTGAGGGACACGTTGAAACCAAAGCACCTTCCTAGTCTCAAGTCCGACTTATTAAATGGTCTTTCATATACATGCTACATGTCATTTACAGAATCTTAGATTCTGGACAACAGGGTCCTTATGTTGTCTTTGTTAATTTTCAAAGGAAGGCTCAGACACATCTGTTACACAGTAGATTCTAGAGGAAAGTGAATTGACCATGATGGAATGTCTTAGTCAATAACTGAGAGTCAGGAGGGCATACATACCTGTGGATGAGTCTAGTTCAACATTGTCCATGTGGCAGCCGGCCCCTCTCTTATCATGCTCCTTAAGCATGAGAACTTTGGCAAAGGAGCCGTATCGACATTCCAGCTGGGTGGAAAAGGACTGCGTGGCCGGCTAGGAGAGGCAGCATGCAGGGGAGGCCTGGCGTGGTCCTGCTGCCAGGGGCTGGGGCCCTTCAGTCATCACTGAGGTCTTTCGGTGAAGGCCTGAAGCAGTGCTGCTCCAGAGTTCACGTCCACATCCCTGCCCTTCATCTGGCTGAGGGATGTGAAGGCAGGCAGGCTGTGCACACCTCTTCCCACCTTCAGTTCACAGACGTCAGGTTGGCGGCTTGAAACCGGCCTTGATGGGATCATTTTAACCATGGAAATCAGCAAATGCTACAAATCAGGGCTCTGTTCTTTTCAGAGAACAGGTTGCTGAAAATTTACGATCTCATCACTGAATCCAGTCATCTATCCTTCCTACTGTTCAACTATTTCACCATCTGACCATCTATTTACCTCAACCGTTAAGGCAAGACGAATCCATTTGAAAATAACCAGGTCAACCAAGGTATTAGATGCAGCAAAATGTTTCTGGCACGTGTAAATGACTCAGGCAGAATCTCACTTGATTGTAAGTTTTGAATTGCATTTATTTACAGCTGTCTTATCCACACTTAAATGGCTGCACATGTTTAGTGGATTTTCTTTACGGCATCTTTTTAAAGCCCTCAACTTGGATCACATGAACATAATGCCTTTGCTTTCACACGCGTATCTTCTCACTATGAGGCTTGCCTAGTTGCACAAGGCAATGACAATCATAAGCCCAACTGGAACAGTCCTCAGGCAAACGCAGCCTAATGTGGGGGTGCACACAGTGTGTGCGCACGCGTCCACCAGAGGGTGGCGGGCAGCTGGGGTGGAAGTGGACAGGACCCCCCCACTGCACCGTTGGGGTCTCTGCCCCCTGCTTCAGGGGTCAAGTGCTTCCTCCTGGCAGTCCCGGAGCATCTTGCCAGGCTCAGCCTACATTGAGTCACAGGTCTTCCAAGCCTCTCAATTTCCTGCAAAGCTTGAGACGCAGTGAGAGGCATTGCAGGGGTCCTGGGCAGACGCTTCTGGGCAGCGTCTTCTCTCTCCCACCTGCTGAGAGCGTTTGTTGCCAGCCGCCTCTACCCTCTCCTTTAGAAAGCAGGACTTGGCCCTTGTTACCTCCTGGTGGTGTTGTTGACCAAGGTGCCCGCCTTCCCTGGCTGAGATCGGGAAGGACTCGTGGGGACATCTGAAAGGTCACCTCGCCTTGGACTCTTAGCTGAATGATCCCAGGAGACAAAATGAAGTTTTGAATAAATTAATTCTAATGTGAAGACTGGTCTAAGTGTGGCCCAGAGCAGGAGCACAGATGGAGGCTCCGGTGCACACACCTGTGTACTGGGAAGATGTGAACCGAGGCATTTTCCCTCTGGTCCCTGATGCATCTCACTGGAAAGCTCCTGCTCTGAGCCCTTGGCTTTTCCTTCACAGGCTGGACATGGCCTTACCACACAGAGGATTTGGGGGATTCTGTAGGAGCATGTGTGTTCAATGCTGGCCCAAGGCAGCGTCAGCGCCATTCAAGTCTTGACAGAGATGGGGCCGGATCTAGCACACAGCATGTGCTCAGCAGAAGAGAATATCTTTTTCTGTCTTTCTTTCTTTTTTTTTTTTTTTTGAGATGGAATTTCGCTCTTGTTATCCAGGTTGGAGTGCAATGGCACAATCTCGAGTCACCGCAACCTCCGCCTCCTGGGTTCAGGCAATTCTCCTGTCTCATCCTCCTGAGTAGCTGGGATTACAGGCACGCACCACCATGCCCAGCTAATTTTTGTATTTTTAGTAGAGACGGGGTTTCACCACGTTGACCAGGATGGTCTCGATCTCTTGACCTCGTGATCCACCCACCTCGGCCTCCCAAAGTGCTGGGATTACAGGCTTGAGCCACCGCGCCTGGCTGAGAACATCTTTTTCTTTCCTTTCACTGCAGTTAAACTCTGAATTTTACAGCTGCAGAACAGGGGAGCCTGTTTCCTGAGAACCTCTGATTGTTTATAATGTAGAAGCACCTCCTGGTTTTCCCGTTCCACCTGAGTGTGGTAACTCATGAGGAATTATTTCCACAAACACTTATCACATGTCTGGGAGGTGTCACACTCAGGGGAGATGAAGACAAATGAGATATTTATTTTAGCAAATGTAGGAACCCAAGTAACAAATAAAATATAGACAATAAACGAAGAGATTTTAAGATGCTGTGTGAGGTGCAGGGAGGAGCTGATTCATCCTGAAGGTGGAAACATGCCCCCAACCCCTTGCAGTTGCCCTCGGTCCTTCCTGGACGAGTTCCGATTTCTCGGATGCAGCTCGGATCCTCATGTTGCTTTGGGATTCCCAAAGGTCTGCAGCTACTCTGTCTTCCAGGACCTGGATATAGATGCCTTCTGCTGTGGGGTGTTTGTGTGTTGTTTAGACACAGGAATCCTGGGTTGCTGCCACCCGCCGGCCAAGCGGCAACGCCTTCAGGGAGGTGTCAAGGCCAAGAGGTGAAGCCAGAAATCTGCTCCTTTTCAGTGGCTTTAAGAAGCTGAAACCTGAACAGCTCCAGGAGCTTCAACCTCCCTCGATGATTTTTATGGGTTAATAAAGTAAATGCCCCCTTTGAAAAAGGATGTGTTCAGGGAGCCGTCCACTCTGAAAGTGAATGATCTCTTTTACAGAGCTTAGACGCATGTCCACCGCCTGCTGTAAATCCTCCCTGGCTGTAAAGGACAATGTAAACAATGTGGGTGCCGTTTAAACAGTCCCCAGCATGCCACCGGCAGCGCCATTTGAAATGCCTCCATCTTTCTAAAGAGAAACAGATGTTTGAAGAGCGGAGCTGAGCAGAAGCCATTCTTCAAACAGAAGATTAAAGCATCTGTTGGGTAAGCCTGACCGGCGACCCTCGGTGGCCGCCTCAGCTGGGCCTGCCTGTCACGGTTTCCAGGGTGTGTGGTGGAGGTGGGCGTGGGGGTGGGCGTGGGGGGCGGGCTGAGGGGAAGGAGGGAGCCGAGTGCTGATGCCCAGGCCTCTCGGCTACTCCTCATTTCCAGAGTCAGAGTCACAGTGACCCATGGCCATCGATGTCCTGCCGGCCTGTCTGCTGTGCTGCTGGCCCATCGGGGGTCCTGGTCACGTTCCTGGGGTCTTCCCTGAATGTTTTCCTTCTTATCCTTGGCGCCAGTTGGCACTGAGGCCCTAGTCGGGGTGCATGCCTGGCTGGGTCTCGGCGTCCCTGCCCTATGTCAGACCCTCAAGGGTCACTTCCTCTTCCACACCCTCCATCCAGGATCCACTTTTCCAAAGGCTGTGGGGCACACCACACACCACATTCCTGGGATTCATGGGGAAATGAATGTGCTGGTCCCTAGAACTAAGAAATGAGAAACATCATCCCTGCTTTGCAGCTCGGTAAGGGTTCCAAAATTCTGATGGAAGAAAGGGAATCAGAAGAGACGTTTGCAGGGGAGGCCTAGGGTTGAAGAGTCCCTTCTTTTTGCTTTCTCTTGTCCCTTCCCCAAACAGGTCCATGATAGGAAAAATTCTTCCTGTGCAGAACTTCGTGAGCCTGGGGCACAGAGAAGCAAATCTGCACAAGAGTGACCTCCAAGGATGGCCATGCAAGAGGGAGGCGGGCAGGGGAGGGGGGGAT
>CM052651.1:155024104-155046286 GCA_028533165.1 Leontopithecus rosalia
GGTGATGGGGTGACAGTGATGATGGTGATGATGATGGGGTGGCAGTGATGATGGTGATGATGATGGGGTGGCAGTGATGATGGTGATGGTGATGGGGTGACAGTGATGATGGTGATGATGGGGTGACAGTGACGATGAACGTGATGGTGATGATGGAGTGGCAGTGATGGGGTGATGGGGTGACAGTGATGAAGGTGATGGTGGGTGGCAATGGGTGGTAGTGATGACGGGGTGATGTGATGGTGATAATGATTGGGGTGATGGTGATGATGGGGGTGATGATGATAATGGAGGTGATGGGGTGATGGGGAGGTGAGGGTGTGGGGCCTCCTACCCACAGGGGAAGGAACATCTGGTCTGAGGCCCACACATTCCAGGGGTTTTATTAAGTGTTGCTTCAACACAGTGAGGTAAATACTCGGGTCCCAAGGCACCAAGACCTGGTCCTCTGTGCCTTACCTGCTTGCCCTGAGGCCACCCTCTGCCATCCACCCGAGCAGCTGGCCTGGCTTGCATGCTTCACAGGGTTCCTTATCCCTCAGGCAAGATGAGTGGCACAGACTCCATAAATAAATAAATAGCATAAAACGGAACCCCACAGGAGGCCTGCAAAGCCCTTGGGGTCTGGCCCTGGCTGCCTATCCCCCTCTATAGCCACGTGGCCCTTTTCTGAGGCTGGGACACCACGAATGCACTCCTACCCCATGGGCTTTGTGCTGCTGCCCCCTTGAAATGCTCGGCCACAGTGTCCCGCAGCCAGTTCCCTACTCTGGGGCCGCATTGTCAGGGGCCTTCCTTCATCAACTTGAGACACTTCAGAAACACAGAATAGAAGGTTTTAGGCACATGGGTGTCCTGGCTCCATAAGCATCCTGGAATTCCTGGCGGACACTTCTGAAATGAGAGCGCGGTTCTACTTCGTTCCTTCCAATCTTTGATGACGTCAGACTCTCGTAGGAGTCAGGAGGAGGCGTCAGGTCTGAGGCTGAACCAGTGTGGTCACAGTAGCCCTCCTCAATGGGTGTCCCAAGTCGTTCTTCCAGCCTGCAGTGTGGTACAAAGGTAGGAGCCATCTCAAAGGATGAATGGAAGTAACATAAGGAGCCCTCAGCATGGGTCCCGGCAAGCAGGGCACGCGCTGTGAACTCTGTCTGCAACCACGTGTTCCGGACGACGTGCTGTGATCACTGGGCAGGGCAGGGGCGGGTGCTGAAGCATCAGTGGCCTCTGTCTGGTGAGCCACCTGCACCTCCTGCTCCCCCCGCTCCCTCAGGCCTGGTCCTTCCCTGGGCCTCGGCTTCACTGAGAGTGCTTCCCGTTCATCCAGGCATCCGTGCCCCATGTGGAGGTCCCCAGGACAGTGAGGGCTTTCACCTGATGTCCTTTAAACGGCAGTTCCCATAATCCTAGAGCAGTGCCTGGTATGTCGTGGGTTCAATAAATAATCATTGAATGGATGAGTGATGGAATCAATGAAGAGTTAGAATGTCCTAAGCCAGAGCCATGTCAGTGCGGCCTTGGAGTGAGGGTCGGGGAGGTTCTGTGCGCCCTGAGCCCTGCTCTTGGGGGTGGCCTTCATACACGACATCTCTTTTCAGTGTCAGTTTTCTTGGGGGTTAATAATTCCTCCAGAACAGTATTGGGGGGCACTGGGGAGCATTAGCTTGTGAATGGAAGTGTTTCTCGAGTGGAGCAGCTGGAGGAATTCTGAGATGGCCCATGACTGCCATCCTGGTTGCCTGTGCTCTCCCCCACTACTCCCCCTGGCTGTTCGCCAGGAATCCAGGAAGCTGGAAGGGATTGTTATGGGGTTAAGGCCCCAAAGCAGTCAACCTTACGATAGAGAGACGATCGGGGGGCCCAGACCCTCTAAAAACGATTTTCTCCCACTGCAGGCAGGCGGCCTCCAGCAGCTGATAGTAGGAAGGAACACAGGGACCTCTGTCCTGCAACTGACAGAAGAAAACTCCCCCAGCAACTGGGAGCTGAAAAGTGGCCCTCAGCCCCAGGCATCTCATGGACCCCGGCTGAGACCATGGATTCAGCCTGCTGAGACCCAACAGTAGAGTCACATTGTACCCAGGCTGCAGACCTGCGGAGATGGGGCTGAGGGTTGGTGCTGCTCTGAGCTCCTGTGCTCATGGGAACAGCAATAGGAAATCGGTGCAGATAGAAAACTCTGTCTCAAACATGCTCATGGAGACCTGGATCCTGCCACATTCCTGCTGCAGGAACAAGACACACATGGTTCTCACGAGCACCTGGGCGTCCATCAAAGCAAGCCCTGATTCCTCACGAGGAGAATCTCATTATTCAGGCACTGTGGCCGATTGGGTTCAGGATAATTGTGTTTGTTGTACTGAATTTCTTAACAGGAATTGAATGACCAAGTTTCCTGTTTTGAATTCATTAGTCAGGGCAAAGAGAGGCTGCTGTAACAAGGAGACCCCACTGCACAGTCGCCTGCGCCTGCCTCCTCCTGCAGGTGTGCTGGGCCAGCGGCTGCGCTCTCCAGGCCCAGGAAGTAAAACGAACAAGGTGACTCCTTCCGCTTAGTGCGCCTCCTCCTGGGGATTAAAGCAGGGAGCTGAGATGTCTACACACAGACGGGGAGGACACCTGGCGGCCTGTCTGGAGTTAGTTCTGTAATGAACTGTGTGGTCAGACAGCTGGAGCAGGACTGGCAGGGCCAGCACCAGTGTGCGCTCGGTGAGGTGGGAGGGCTTCAGTGCTGTGTGGGCAGCCTCCTGGGGGACCTGGCTGTGGTGTGCCATCCTGGGCTGTGGTTGTGTCTGCCACCGGCTCTGCCACCTGCCGGTGACTCTGATCTGAGGGCAAGTGGTGCTTTCTGGGCCTCAGTGTCTTCATCCACAAAATGGGATGGTGAGACAACACCTGCCCGCCAGGGTTGTAAGTGGACAGACCTCGGAAGGTTGCCTGGCACATGCCAAGTGTGCCCGAAATCAGCACCCAGGACAGTGCCTCACCGCAAGCTGTAGGACCTGCACACGGATCTCCTAGTTCAGTCAGTGACCAGCTGAAGGAGCACGGGGCCTGGGGCCATGAATTCGGAACCCAGGTCATCCTCATGGGGACGACGGCAGAGTGCCTGCTTATCACTGGCCTCGGCCAATATGCGATTCATCCTGGTGCTGACCCAAACAGGCTGCAAACCGAGACAAACGCACTTGGAGGTCATTGCCTGTGACTCAGAACCTTTTCCTGATGCTTTCTGCCCTGAGGAAAGGAAAAAGAAGACCATGAAATGTTGCCAATGGAAAAGGGTTGTGTGCGCAGCTGATGGCAGATGGTGGGTTTCGGCAGCCGACAGGGAAGCCCCTGGCGTTCTGCGCTGGTCACTCAGCTGCCCAGGAGGCCCAGGGTCACTCAGCTGCCCGGGTGTCTGCGCTGGTCACTCAGCTGCCCGGGAGGCCCAGGGCATTGGGGTCTGTGCTGGTCACTCAGCTGCCCGGGAGGCCGAGGGCGTTGGGGTCTGCGCTGGTCACTCAGCTGCCCGGGAGGCCCAGGGTGTTGGGGTCTGCGCTGGTAACTCAGCTGCCCAGGAGGCCCAGGGTGTGGGTGTCTGCGCTGGTAACTCAGCTGCCCGGGAGGCCCAGGGTGTGGGTGTCTGCGCTGGTTACTCAGCTGCCTGGGAGGCCCAGGGCGTTGGGGTCTGTGCTGGTCACTCAGCTGCCCGGGAGGCCCGGGGCATTGCGGTCTGTGCTGGTCAGTCATGTGCCTGGAAGGCCCAAGGCGTGGGGACTTGTGCTGGTGACTCTGTTGAAGCTCTTCTTCTTTGCAATTTGGGGGATGTGAGGATGTGAGATTCTGCCCCACCTCTCGGCCTTGTTCTAGTTGTTGACAGAATGATTAGGTTTGAAAAACAGGCAGAGTACTTTAGGCAACTTTCACGGGAAAAGAGAGGCTCATTTTCTCCACACCCCATGGAACCGATTCCTTTGAAATCTGAAGAGCAGAAGTCGAGAGGAAGGACAGCCGTGCTCCCATGCAGCTGGCTGCTGTTTCTCACGTGGGGGGCACACTTTCTTCCTTGTTCCAGAAATGACTTTTCATCCCCGTCCAGGTTTGAGGAGCTCTCCTAGGTATTAGAAGGCAGTGGTGAGGACACACAGCTCTTGGCATCCTGGAGAGGAACCTCCAGCCAGAGAAGCCAGCATGCACAGGACGCACTCACCACAGCACCATGGAGGTAACCAAGGCAGGAAATGCACAGGTGGGTTCCAGCACACAGCTCGGAAACAGGGCGGCACAACGAAGACCTCATTCCTCCTGCCCGTCTCATGTAACAATGAGGAAAACGGAGCCCTAGGAGAGGTGACTTGCCTGCACCTGGGAGGCGGCAGGGCAGAGTCAGAGGCGGCCCCGATGCTGGTGCCTGGCTCTGCCAGGCTGCGGCTGCCTCTGCTGGGATCCCGGCCCCTGGGTGAGGGGGATGGATGTGAAACACCTTTATGGGCTTTAAATACTTTTAAAGAAGAGAACATCCTGCAAGCTTATGTGTTACTCGTCAGCATTTTAAAGTGAGGTACCTGAGATTCATGAGAGAAGTAATTTGCCTGAGATCTGCTTGTGCTGGGCGCCTCCATTCACAAATGGCCTCAGGAAAAGATTTTGCCCCCTGCACCTTCTATCCTGAGGGTGCTGCCAACAGGGCCAACAGATTCTGACTTCCGCACTGATGACTCCTGCTCCTGCAGGATGAATTTGAACACTCTGCAGAGGCCTCTGTCCCACTGATTGACCTGGGGTCAGGAAGAAGACGGGCAGGGGGCAGGCTGTGGCCTCGGTGTTGGCAGGCGTGTTTCTGGGTAGAAAAGCTGCACTGCAGATGCCCCAAGCTGGGAGTCAGGAGTTCTTAGGAAGAAGAACTTCACTGGGACAGCATGTGGGGGTCTGGCCTGCGGGGGTCCCCACCCACCACAGAGAGGCCTCGGCATTGCTTCCAGGCCCTGCTCCCAGGTCTCTAGTGCACCTGCAAATGCACCCTGGGCGGACCGTATCGTCTCTGCGGATGAGCTGGGCTGTCCCCTCCGCTGGGCCCGAGACACCGTCCTCTACAGAGGATGTGCAGGCAAGAAAAGGCTTTGGGAAGGTCCCCCGCTCTGGACTCAAGCCAGGCCAACCGTCCTACAGAGACAGGAAACCCAGAGCTTCCTACAGCGGATCAAAATTCCAGGGCAGGGGAGAACTCCAGTCCATACCGCACCCACTTGCACATGCACACACATGCACACACACCTGCATCTGTGTACACATACCTGCCCCCGCACACATACACACATGCACACACCTACATACCTGCATACACATGCACATGCATACACCACACACCTGCAGACACATCCCTGTATACACATATGCACATGCACACATATGCACACACACACCTGTACCTGCACACATGCACACACATACATACACATGTGCACACTCCTACATGCCTGCATACACCACACACCTGCACACTCCTGTATACACACATGCACTTGCACACATATGCACACACACCTGCACCTGCACACACACATGTGCACACCTGCATACCCACACACATGTGCAACACACATGCACACATGCCTGCACATGCACACACACGCACACCTGTGCACACACCTGCGCACCTGCATACACATGTATATGCACACATGTATGCACACACAAAAACTAAAGAAGACACTGTTCTTTGGCTTCATCTTAGCAGTCTCCATGTGGCACAGACATGCTTGTGCATGGAGGCCTCATTGCACAAAGGTGAGAAGGAGACATCAGCCCGTGGGATGACATAAGCCCAGCTGTAGGCCGAGGGCACAGGGTGCAAGGGTGTGTGTGCCAGGAAGGATGGCTGGGTCCGATCTGGGGCTCTTGGAGGTTGAGGGATGTGGACTTTCCCTCAAGGGTAGAGGGGAGGGCCTCTGGGGGCTGGTGTGATGGTTTTGGAAATTTAGATGTGACTCAGCAGCAACTGCCATATGAGATCCCAGCTGTACCGAGGCTGGGCCAGGGCAGCGGGAAGCGGTGAAGGAAGGAGCTTGACAGTTTCTCAGAGTACTGGTGGGCTTTTCCTTCTCGTGTCTGTCTCATGAAAGACAACGCCATCCTCAGGGGCCTCCTTGATTGAGAATGGAGAATGTCTGACTGGCTACTTTGGGGCTAGTCTGGGGTGCAGTGCATTTGGATGTGAACCTGCTTCCTGACTGGAAGGCGTTGGGGAGTGACAGCAGGGAACAGGGGAGCCGGGAATGGGAACTGGACCTCTTGCAGGACATTAGGAGAAACAGGGGGCAGTGTCCTGGGAGACCCCACCTGGCACTCAGTGGATAAGGTACAGGGTGCCCTGGGTGCCTTGGGGGACGGAGGACAGAGGATGGAGGATAAGCCATGGTGGCCACTCTTGAGCCAAGCAGCAAAGGGTGGGGCAGGGCTGGCCATCCCCAGGGTCCCTGGGGACCGAAGCACAGAGGAGCTCTTCTCTGGCCCCGAGTCTTTGTGCTGAGCAGGGATGTGTAAAGATTGGTTGACTGTTGCACTAAAATTCAGCTTTATGCTCTGAACACTTGACCAGTTAAACTCTACAATCACAGTCATTTTTGTGAGCATTGCCTGACCGAGGAATGCAGCGCTCCCGCAAGTGACCTGTCCTTCCCAGGCCATGGTAGCCTTCTCGCCTGGAGTGCCATTGCAGACATGGACTCACAGCAAACAGGTCTGGACACATGCATGGAGACAGGACCAAGTCCTCTTCTGAGAGGGGAATCTTCCAGAAAGTTGAGGGGTCTTCTGAGTTGAGGTCCCCAGGGGCTGTGGCAGCCCAGAGTGGGTTGTGTCCCGGAGACAGAAAGGACTGTGGTCAGCCGTTGCCAGGTCTCTGGCACCAGTGACTTGAAAAAGGAAGACACTTAGCACATTCATCTAGTTTCACAGGTATATTTGGATGTGCTTCCACAGGCAGGGTCATGTAGGAACTTTTACGCTGCAACATTTCACAAACACTGACTGGAACTCCACCCTGGTGAGAGGCCCCGTGCTCCACAGGCCAGCAGAGGATGCATCCATGCCTCTGTCCAGCCAACCTGTGACCCACAGGGGCTGTGCTCACACTTTCTCCCAAGGGACAATGACTCATTAGCAGAATGATTAGCTTTTCCTAAGACTAAAATGTCCTATTCATAAATAGAATTGATCTACTTTTAAGAAAACCTTACCTGCTTTTAATTTAAGGAAGACTCTAGGATTTGGTGTGTCATTATACTAATTGTCTATTTTATTTGCAAATATCATATTTGATGCAAAGGAATGTCTGTGACACACATGGTTGCACATCACGATGAAGACCCCAGCAAACCCGCCCTCTGAGGACAGGACCCGACTGGCACTCATGCCTGTCTGCTTGAGCCCCGCTGGGCCCCACACCAGGGACCCTGTTCCTGGACTTGGTGCTATGATCTCATTGCTTTAAAAAACGTGTATCACATTTGCATATTTGCCTGACCAACATGCAATCATTTTGATTGGTTTTAAGCTTTGAAAAGTGGTATCACAGAACATGTTCTTGTCCGGAGCCTGTCACATTTCATGAGTAACCGATTTAGCTCTGAGTGGCTGTATTTTGTTCATCTTCACCACTGTGTAGTATTCCATGATGGACCACGTCACAACTCCCTAATTCCTGCACCTGCCAGTGGACTCCGATGTTGTTCCTAGGACTTTGCCACTCCAAATGGCACTCGAATCATCTGCTACTGATTTTCTGCCTGGTCATCTGTCTTTTTCTTATTTTAGTTTTTTAAATTTTAACACTTTTATGATGGTCATATTTATGTATGTTCAAAAGGAGAGAGAACATCAGTGAACCCCTGGACTGGAGTTGGCTGCAAAACCACCTGTGTGGGGACCCCTGCTTTGTTTGTTCCTCTGTCCACTTACCCCTCCTGCCGAGATTATTTTGAACCAATGAATCTTTAATATATTCTGGATGTTAATATGTTGTTACATGGTTGGAAACATCAGTTAATCTGTGTCTAATCCTTTTTATCTTTTGCTGCACAGGATTTCTCAATTTTAATGTCATTTAACTTATCTATCTTTTTAATGATTAGCTTTTTTGTAGGTGTTTAAAAGTAATTTCCCTTCCCAAACTCAGATTTTTTTTTCTCATTCTAAAATTCAAAATTTTTTTACATTTAAGTAATGACTTATCTGGAGTTGATTAATGTGCAAGGTGTGAGGAAGGGATCTCACTGGACTTTTTCACATGAGCCCTCCCCAACCTGCAGCACTGCACTTTGACTGCTTAAGGGTCTGCACGAGCACATGAAGGTCTGTTTCTGGGCCCTGTTTTGTTCCCCTGGTCAGTTTGCTCATTACTGAGCTGAGGTCATGCTTCCTTACCTTCATAATAGGTTTTGGGAGAGAATTACGCTTTTCGGGAGTTTCTTAGATACATCTGACACGTTGTTCTTCCACCCAAATTATAGAATTATTTTTCTAATTTCATGAAAAACCCTGTTAGGATTATGATTACAACTGCATCAAATCCATAGGTCAATTTAAGGAAAATCCTCACCTGCATTGCTTTGAGCTTATCTACGTCTCTGGTTATAAACATGAGCTCTCTCTCCATTTCCTTACCTTTCCTGTTGTATCTTTTGACAAAATTTTATAATTTCCTGAATTAGGTCTTATGCAGCTTCTAAAAGATTTCTTTCTGGGTCACATAGTTTTTCTTGCCATTATAAATTGTGTTTTATTTGTTTGTTTGAGAGGGTGTCTCACTCCGTCTCCCAGGCTGAAGTGCAATAGTGCAATCCCGGCTCACTGCAACCTTCGCTTCTCAGGTTCAAGTGCTTCTCCTGCCTCAGCAGGAGTGCTGGTTTCTCCGGGCCTGCCTTTTGCTGGGCAGGGAGAAGGAGGTTGCTCACTCTCACTTGAGTTGGTTTCCTAATCAATTTCAGAAATTTCCTCCATTTTAGGGCAAAAGAAACAGAAGAGCAGGAGAAACTCGTAGGTGCTGCTTCTCTGGAACATTCCATAGTTGGTCACTTCCTTAGTTAATGGGAGGCCCCAACTAGCCGGGACTACAGGTGTGCACCACCACACCCAGCTAATTTTCATATTTTCAGTAGAGACCGGGTTTTGCCATGTTGGCCAGACTGGTCTCGAACTCTTGACCTCAGGTGATCCACCCGTCCCAGCTTCCCAAAGTGCTGGAACTGCAGGCGTGAGCCACTGTGTCCGGCGTAAACTGTATTTTCTTGAAGTCATGTTTTCTAATTCTTGTTACTGGTGTATGCGTGCGATTTATTTGTATACATTGGTCTTAGAGCAGATGCCTTGTAGACTCTGTATTTCTAATAACCTTTAGTGTGGTCTTTGGTTTTACATGGGTAATCATATTGTCTGCAAGCAGAGAATGTTTGCTTCTTCCTCTCCGATTCTTAAGGCTTGTGTCTTAAACGTACTGTGCGTGCTGGGAGATTCTTAATAAAGATGGTGATGGTAGAAATCCTTGTCTTTTCTCTGACTCCAAAGTGGATGCTTTTAAATTCTGCACAAGACCGGTTGACTTTGAGATCCATTCCTGTGTGTGCAGATGCTTAAAGGAGGCTGCAGATCTCCAAAATGCTAGGGAAGGACAGAAGGGAGAGGGAGCTAACTTGGGGGTCACTGTGCTCGTTCCTCCAGACCTGCCTTTTGCTGGGCAGGGAGAACGGGGTCCTACACTCTCCCTTGAGTTGGTTTCCTGATCAATTTCAGAAATCTCCTCCATTTTACGGCAAAATAAACAGAAGGGCAGGAGAAACTCTTAGGCACTGCTTCTCTGGAACATTCCACAGTTGGTCACTTCCTTAGTTGATGCCGAGAAGTTGGTGGACAAGTGAGGAACTCAGAAGGGGCTCCCAAGAGGCTGGCGAGGCTGTGGAGGCACAAGGTGGCATGAGAGGCACTTCGTGGCAGGGAAGTTTCAGGCACAGCTTGAACTTGGCTTGGCCCTAACGGCAGCTGGGTGGGCTGGCCAGGGGAGGGAGGGCTCTGTGCTCTTGGCCACTTAAACACTGGCTGCAGGACACTGGCCTGCGGGGGTCACAATTTCCTGACACTGATGATGTGGCAGGACAAGGCTGCTGAGGTGCGGCTCAGACCAGATGGCACGAGCAGGGCACTGACATCTGGAGATCAGCAGCCTCGGCCCAGAGAGGGGGCATGAGCAGTGTGCTGGCATCGAGATGGGTGGCCTCAGCCCAGATGGGGGGCATGAGCAGTGTGCTGGCATCTGGAGATCAGCAGTCTCGGCCCAGACAGGGGGCACGAGCAGTGTGCTGGCATTGAGATGGGTGGCCTTGGTCCAGAGGCGGTCATGAGCCGTGTGTGGGCATCTGGAGATGGGTGGCCTCAGCCCAGATGGGGGGCATGAGCCGTGCGCTGGCATCTAGAGATGGGTGGCCTCAGCCCAGATGGGGGGCATGAGCAGTGTGCTGGCATCTGGAGATGGGCGTCCTCAGTCCAGACGGGGTACATGAGCCATGTGCTGGCATCTGGAGATGTTTGGCCTCAGCCCAGACGGGGGCATGAGCAGGGCGCTGGCATCGAGATGGGTGGCATTGGCCCAGACGGGGGGCATGAGCAGTGTGCTGGCATCTGGAGATGGGTGGCCTTGGCCCAGATGTGGGGCATGAGCTGTGCACTGGCATCTGGAGATGGGTGGCCTCGGCCCAGACAGGGGCATGAGCAGGGCGCTGGCATCGAGATGGGTGGCCTTGGTCCAGACGGGGGCATGAGTAGGGCGCTGGCATCTGGAGATGGGTGGCCTTGGCCCAGACGGGGGCATGAGCAGGGCGCTGCCTCTGCGAGGCTGGCTGTGGTCCCAGCGCTGTCAGGTTCTTCCCATGAGAACTCACTGCAGACTCACAGATTTGAACACATTTGCAGTGTTTTGGTTGCTGGAGCTATTTTTCGTGGTTACCCTCACACGTGCCAGGCTTGGGTGGGGGGCTCTGCATGTTGCTATTCCTGCAGCTGTTGTGGTGATTCAGGAGTGCTGGGCAGAGGAAGGAGTGGCCCCTGGTGAGGGTTCCACCCCCATGGACCTAGGTGAGGACAGGCGCTTCTTTCTGCCTTTGTGTCCAAATGTTTCATTTTCCAAGACTGCCCTGGCCCCGCACGCCCCCATCCTGGGCCTGTAAAGCCTAAGACCCCAGCGGACAGATGCACAGAAGTGGCTGGACATCATGAGGAGCACATGGGTAGAAGGAGACACCGGTGGGTCGTGGAGAGCACGGGGCTGAAGAGCACGGCCAGCACCGGAAGGCCATCGGCTGTGGAATGACTCAGGGTTTGGCCACAGTGGTCAGAGGAGAGTCAGCAGCCAGACTCCAGGGGAGAATCATCTCCCTTCTGGCTCCCCCATCTGCTGAGAGCTACTTCCACTCCATAAAACCTTGTACTTGTTCTCCAAGCCCACGTGTGGTCCAGTCCTTCTGGTACACCAAGGCAAGAACCTGTCATACGAAAGCCCTATCCTTGTGATAGGGCAGCGGTCTGAGCCGGTGATCACAAGCCACCTACAGACAGCACACTAAGAGAGGACCCCTGTAATGGCACCCACTGGGGCTTCCCCTGTGAATAGTCACTGGGAACACTGCCACACTGCCACACTGCCACACTGCCGTGGAGTCAGAGCCCCGGGCCTGCCTGTCTGTGCGCTCCCCTAGAGAAAGGTTTGAGCAGCAGGGCACCGAAGCAGCAAGCCACAGCCCATTGCACGCCCTATGAGGGGGACAAGGGAACCCTTCCCATTGCGTTGGGAATCCTTGGCCTGACGAGACATTCCAGGTTCATGCTGGCGTTTTCTTCCCTGGACCTGGAATTAGCCAGTTTATGGAGTCCTGGTTCCTTTGAATGGAAAGGAAGGGTAGGTTCCAACACAGACCCTAGGAACGTGCCTTGTTAACAGAATGGCCTTATTTCCAGGTTCTTTCCACAGATGGACCTGAGAAATGCATTTTCAAATTCAAGACTTAACATCCCATATCTTCTGCTGCTTCTTTCCACGCCCAACATGCTGCTTCCCATGACGGAACACCATTACTTGTGCCTTCTCTCGCCATACACCTGAGATAGTCCAAGAATAAAGCACCAGAGTCAACGACTTGATTCCTACCGCAGGTTACGCGGTTTCTTCCATCTGTTTTCGACCTTACGCTATGCATGTTCCACCAGATAATTTCTGTGCTCTGAAGTCACCTGAAAGAGTTTGTTGCCGTGTGGTTGTGTGAGTGATGCAGCCTTTTGGGGAAGGAATCTGGTAGCATCCACTGAAGCTGAAAACACACCCACCCGCCACCTCAGTGGCTTCTCTCCAGGAGTCTGCCCCACATTCTGCAGGGAAGAACATAAGTGCAGGGGGAAAGAGATGTGTCTAGGTGGCCTTGCAGAAGGACAGGGATGGTCACTGCACCATTCTCTGTACTGCCCTGCCCTCAGAGAGAAAGCCAGGTGATGCTTGGTTGTGGCTCATCTGTGGATGGTTCTGTGGTTCATCTGTGATGGTTCTGTGGCTCATCTGTGTATGGTTCTGTGGCTCATCTGTGGATGGTTTTGTGGCTGTTTTAGACACGATGTGTCTGTACTGGCTTCTTGGAATCATTTTCTTAATGGAGGAAAGGAAATGTGATAGTGAGATACTGTGTCTGGAACAGTGACACAAGTGCCCTATGTATGTGACCTATAATTGCACAGGATTCACTGGAGTGGGAAACATGCCTTGTGGTTTATATCTGAGGTGGGGGTTGCGGAGGGGAGGATCAGGAAGTAGCTGGCCAAAAAACCTTTTTTTATTGTATTATTTTTTATTTTTATTCTTTGTGGGTTAACAGGCACTTAAAAAAAATTTTAAGTTCAGGGGTACATGTGCAGGATGTGCAGGCTTGTTACACAGGCAAACGTGTGCCAGGGTGGTTTCCTGCATAGTTCATGCCGTCACCAGGGTTTTAAGCCCAGCGTCCGTTAGCGATTTTTCCTGATACTCTCCCTCCCCCGACAGGCCTCAGTGTGTGATGTTCCCCACCATGTGTCCCTGTGTTCTCATCACTCGCCTTCCACTTATAAGTGAGAACATGTGATGTTTGGTTTTCTGTTCCTGCATTAGATTGCTGAGGATCATGGCTTCCAGCTCCAGCCATGTTCCTGCAAAGGACATGATCTCATTCCTTTTTATGGCTGCATAGTATTCCATGGTGTACATGTGCCACATTTTCTTTATCTAGTCTGTCATTCACAGGCTGAATCCACGTCTTTGATTCCATGTCTTTGCTATTGTGAACAGTGCTGCAATGAACATATGCGTGCGTGTGTCTCTATAATAGAATGATTTATATTCCTTTGGGTATATATACCCAGTAATGAGATTGCTGGGTCGAATGGCATTTCTGTCTTTAGGTCTTTGAGGAATGGCCACACTGTCTTCCACAATGGTTGAGCTAATTTGCACTCCCACCAACAGTGCAAAACTGTTCCTGTTTCTCCACAAACTGGCCAGCGTCTGTTATTTTTTGACTTTTTGATAATAGCATTCTGACTGGCATGAGATGGTCTCTCATTGTGGTTTTTATTTGTGTTTATCTAGTGATCAGTGATGTTGAGATTTTGTTCATGTGTTTGTTGGTCACACGTATGTCTTTTTAAAGAAGTGTCTGTCCTTTGCCCACTAAAAAAGGTTTTTTAGAAAAGATTGGCTCTGACAAAACTTCACGTGACCCCATCTCATTTATGTAAAAACTGGTGTGCACAGATGCATAAAATGACAGTCACCAGCATTTTAACTTTGGGCACTGCAGGGCTCTGGGTTTTTAGTGATTTTTCTTTCTCTACAGGATGGTTAGAATTTTAATGCCAAAAACATACTATAAAGATTACTCACTAGAAAAAGAGCAATACTGTATCTTACTGTGGGGAAAAGCAAGACCTGAAATGAGATGAGGTCTGCGGATGCATGGTCGCCTGTCCCAGACACGCCTCGTGGCAGGGATGCAGGGGCAGGTAGGAAGTGACATGAGGTTGTGGCCCCAGCCCCGCCCCATGGGTGGTCATGGTGGAGAGCTTTGGGCATCGGTGTGGCTTTGTTAGCAGGGTTCAGGCCAAAACGTTTCAGAAACGTTGTCTGAAGTCATTCCAGAGCAACTGTGTGCCAGGGTGAGCCCAGGACAGTGTCTGCTCTTCCTGGTGTCTGGACTTTCTCGGCTCTTCCCAGGGAGGACTCAGCTGCCTGTTCCTCTGGCATCTCGCCTGCCGGGCTTAGGAAGAGAGCAGAGCATTGTGAGGTTTTCCTGTCTTCTCAGCCCTTGAGAAAAACCGCTCTTCAGTGGGAAGTGCTTTCCTAGGCTTTATTTGGCTGTGTGCTGGGGACCTTTTAAATCACTGCCTTCCTTTACCGTCACGTAATTCTTACATTCATGCCTCTAGCGCAAAAAGAAAGGGAAGCTGCGACCGTGCTTTATTAGGGCTTTCCAGGTGGTCCAAGCTTTTAAAATCCCATTTCCACAGGTTAACTTATCAGTAGTGAAAACAGCTGACGTGCACATGATAAAACTGAGGATCACTTAATGCAGATGAAAAAAAATACCCCCTTCAATGTAGCTGCCACCGAGCTCAGTGGAACAAGGAAAAATACGAATCTTTCTGAGGTGCTAGTGTTGATTTCTAAGCCACAATGATTGCTGTTGCCCTTGTCCTCAGTACTGTGCATGGCTAAGTCTTGATCAGTTTTCCAAATGGACACATTTGTGAAACACCCTGTTAGTCGAGTGTGTGATTCCATCTGGTATCCTCAGCAAGCCTGTTGGTTAAAGAGTTGAGGTTCAGAGAGATTCAATGACACCTCTAAAGATGAACAGTCAACAAAGAACTGAGCTGGAATCAGGCTTAACACTCTTAAGTAAATACCCAGTGTTTTCCCCACAGGAATGGGCAGCTTTTCATTTAACCAATGGCCGTGGTTGAGCCCATCTCAGTGGCTGTGAACTGTGTGGAAAACCGACACTGCGGAATTCGGTTAGACGCCTCACCTTCCTTCCTGGCCCTTCTATTCTTTCCTTCTCCGGTCCAGTGCTGTTAACTGCAACTCCTTCTCGTTCCTCAAGTGCTGGCTGTAAACAGCCTTGTCTCATAAGCAAGGCCAGGCTGGCACGTGGCCAGCAGTAGGTGGTGGTTATAGGTGTGCGTCTTTGCTGGTCACACTGGCTCTGTGTAACACACACGCTTGCCTTGCACTGTCTACCGTGAAATCCTGGCACAACTACGTGCTCCTTCCTCACCTTACATGTGTGCATTTATGCTGAGTGTGGAAAGTAGCTGCCGTTTGTTCCAGCAGGAGTCAGCCAGGTCAATCTCTGGGAGGCGCAGATAACGCCGTGTGCCTGGCACACGAGGACAGGAGACAAACAATCCTTGGAAAGATAATGGGTTTGCCTGACGCTGGAACTGCGAATCATAACAAGATCCAAGGGCTGGAGCAAGTCCAGGAACCGGCGTCCTCCCTCATTGTTCACCACCACGCTCCAAAGCTCAGAGTGCAGACTACCTGAAGTTAAACGAATCAGCTCTTAACTCATCAAATATCACCTCCTTTTACCTACTCTTCAAAAGAGTGGAAAGAAAAGTTTTAAAACATGAATGATAAGCACAAAACCCAGGTTTTAAAGTACCTCTTCTTAGTTAGAACAGTGCAAGATGAAGTAAAATGTGTCCACCTTCCATGAGTGGCCCACATTTCATGGCTGGTGATACAGCGGGGATCTTGCTGAGCCTGAAAACCTGACATACTCTCTGTGCTTAGGAACTCATAGCACGGTATTTTAGATTTCAAATCAAAATCACTGATGAGGACATTCGGAGAAGTCCTTGAGGTTAAATGTAGCAAAAAGAGGCAAAAATCAATGTGAATTGGGAGCTGGACATATGGACATGTATGCGTGGATGTGGACATGTATGAGTGCCTGCATATGGACATGTATGCATGCATTTGACATACATGTGTGTGGCTGCTCATGTGTGTGCCTGTGTGTGCATGGGCACATGTGTGTTTGCATGGGCATTTGTGTGCATATGACTGCACATGTGTGCCTGTGCATGCATGGGTACATGTATGTTTGCATGGGCATTCGATGTGTGTGTACATGCACATATGTGCATTGTATATTTGCATGTTCAATGTGCATTGTGTATTTGCATGTTCACATGTGCTAGCGTGTTTGCACATGTGCATGTGGGGTGCATGTATGTGCATATGTAGGGGTGCATGTGTGCATGTGGGGGGTGCATGTGTGCATGTGTGTGGGGTGCATGTGTGCATATGTGTAAGGGTACATGTGTGCATGTGGGGGGTGCATGTGTGTACAGGTGCATGTGTGCATGTGTAGCGATGCATGTGTGTGTTAAGGGACGCATGTGTGCATGTGTGGGGTGCATGTGTGTGCATGTGTAGGGATGTATGTATGCATGTATGTACGGATGCATGTGTGCATGTGCATGGTGCATGTGTACATGTGTGTAGGAGTGCATGTGTGTAATGCATGTGTGCATGTGTGTGTGGGGTGCATGTGTGTAGGAGTGCATGTGTGTAATGCATATGCGCATGTGTGTATGGGGTGCATGTGTGCATGTATGTAGGAGCGCATGTGTGCATGTATGTGCAGTGCATGTGTGCATGTGTGTACAGGTGCATAAGTGTAGAGGTGCACGTGTGTACATGTGTAGGGATGCATGTGTATAGGGACACATGTGTGCATGTGTGTGGGGTGCATGTGTGCATCTGTGTGCACATATAGGGGTGCATGTGTCGGGGTACATGTGTGCATGTGTGGGGGTGCATCTGTGTAGGGGTGCACGTGTGCATGTGCGATGGTGCAGACATCCACGGGCACTCTTGGGTGTTTAACAGCAACACACACTGGGACGGACAGGGTCACAGAGGGGAGAAAGTCTCTGTCTTGGATGGCGGCTGGGAGGCAGAAACTGGTGCGCCAATGTGGGTCATAGTGTGTGTCATGGAAACACAGCTGCCGCTGCTATCCCATGATCCAGGAGGGTCTGAGTCAGTCAAAGGGAGCAGGTCAGGGCTGGAATTTCAGAGGAGAGCATTCTCACGGCGAGATTTTAAGAAAGAGTGGAGTTAACAGTGAAATGTTGAGTTCTAGGTGGGTTGGAGAGTTTCTAGACTCACGTTGCAGCATGTGGTGTGGGAGCACGAGGTCATAGCCTAGTAGGGAAACCACATGGCAGCCATGAGGAGGTGTGTGTGCAGGCACGTGTGTGCAGGCACGTGTGTGTGTGCAGGCATGTGTGTGTGTGCAGGCACGTGTGTGCACGTGTGTACAGCAATCTGTAGTCCACAAGTAAATACCTTATGCATGTGGAAATGCTGCTCAGCCCTAGGGAGTAATGGCTGCAAGGCCAGGGCTATTTCTGTCTTTGCCGCCCCCATTTGCTGCTCAACACGTTGTGGCTGTCTGACGTGTTTGTGCGAATGCACAGTGTGTGTGTTCATTGCACACATTTCACAACAGCTGGGACTCCTCCCTGAGCAGATGATTGTAAGCCACGCTGTCCCTCCACACCACACCACCTCGTGGACTCACCTTTGGAAAAGCCCAGGGGCCATGGGACCAGGTTGCGCTGATGGGGCCTCTCTCACCCGGCGGCTCGGCTCCTTTCTCATGCATCCATCACATGCGCCGCATGTGGCACCATGTTGAGTAGGTGTGATTCGTTTCCGTCCTCCTTTCCAATCCTGGGCTTTTCATCTGAAGAAGTCGTTTCTTACCTCATCTCCTTCCACCGAAGGCAGCAGTGCCTGGAAGAGAGGGCAGAGTCTGCATTCTGTATTTGTTTTGAATTGAACTGAAGGCAGAGTCCGCATTCTGTATTTGTTTTGGATTGAACTGCGTCATTTCTGGTTTAAGGAGAGAATGAACCTTGTATTTTAAATCCGTAAGTTTGGCTTTGGTCATTAAAACCGAGTACAGCATTTTGTTGTTATTATCAGAATTCCCCAGTTACCGAGATGAGGATGGTGCCAACAAAGTGGCTTTAAAAGTCGTTGGCTTTTAATTTTTACGCAAGATTTAGGACTTTATGTCAAGACTTTATTTTGACATAAAGTCAAGCTGGAATGTCACAATATGTGGACCAACCTGAAGCAAGAGCCTTCTTAAGGTAACTTAATCCAGTGTGGATGGAATAAAACTCATATTATTATTTTTTTCTGTCATTTATTCTGTTCCCAGTTTTTCCTACCAGAGTTCGTGGCTCTCATCAAAACCTCCAACCTGGACTCACAATGCTGTGCATGTGGATGAACACTGAAAACTACCAAGCCCTGGGACGCTCCGTCCATGTAACCCATGAAGGCAAATGCTGTAGGCAAAGGTGTGAGATCACGTGTCCTATCTTTGAATCAATGGACTTTTGCAGGAATTTTTTGGCAGGTAGCTCTGACCAGTATTTTAAGAAGGAGATGATCCTGTCAAACCTGGTTAAAGAGGAGATCAATTCAGTGCTGTGAATTGTCCTTTGCACATGAATGGAAGTTGGTGGCTGTAGCCTATCAACCTGTCGTGGTCTTCAGATTGTCAGCAACAGCCAGACAAGACCACGTCTTTCTCATCTCTACGTGCTCTGCGTACGGTAGGAGACAGATCAATGTGTGTGTGCTTTGGGAGGGTCACATGTTGGGGAAAGGAGCACTGTTTTCATCATATGAGCACTAACAGCCCCTGTGAATTTGGAGATTTGATGCACATGTGTTCAGAGCATGTGTGTGCATGTAGACCCGCTCTGAGCCTGTACTTACCCACCCCCACGCCACACACTACTTCAGAAATATAGACACAGGCCGTGACTTCACTATTTATGACTGTCCCGAGCAGTGAGGTGTTGGGGCAATGTCTGGTGTGTGGGGCTTGCCTTTCCTCCTGGCCCTGGACAGACTCTCAGATAAGAGCATTTAATTTCATGGGTCATGGGTCCCCTAGCCAGGACTTTCTATTGCAGTGTCAAATTTACAGCCCTGCTCAAGAACCCTTCTCCTGGGAACTTCCTCAATCTCAGAGAGGAAAGGGAACAAGTAACCCGTTCATGCCCAGAAAGCACCTGGAGGCGGAGGGATGCCACTGGCTGTGAGCGGCAATGACAGTGTTTCTGTGAGTGGCAGTGACATCGTGGCTGTGAGGAGCAGTGACATTGTGGGTGTGAGTGGCAGTGACATTGTGGCTGTGAGCAGCAGAGACATTGTGGCTGTGAGTGGCAGTGACATCATGGCTATGACAGTGACAATGTGGCTGTGACAGTGACAACATAGCTGTGCCGTAAGCAGCAGTGACAGTGTGGCCATTAGTGGCAGTGACATCATGGCTATGACAGTGACAACGTGGCTGTGACAGTGACAGCATAGCTGTGCCGTAAGCAGCAGTGACAGTGTGGCCATTAGTGGCAGTGACATCATGGCTATGACAGTGACAACGTGGCTGTGACAGTGACAGCATAGCTGTGCCGTGAGCAGCAGTGACAGCGTGGCCATTAGTGGCAGTGACAACGTGGCCATCTGCAGAGGGGCTTTTCACATAGGCTCCTTTAACCTCAGGGCTAGACCTTGTGCATCCAGCACTTCCTACAAAATTAAGCGTCCCACGGAAGTGTAGGGAAAGCTGGTGAGGACTCTGCCATTTGCTGATGGGAAATTTCTGGTAAATTCATCTGCGGCTCACAGGTGGGTCTTCTTAGTCCATTATTTCAGTCCTGATGGTTCTGAAACAGCCTTTATGGAGGGATCAGTGTTCAAATCCCACTCCTACCACTTTCTGGCTGTGTAATTTTGGTTGAGCTATGATAAAATAAGGATTTTAGAGTTTCCCTCCGAGGCCTGGTAAGAGAATCCAACCGGGAAATGTGTATGAAATGCACGGCCACACAGCTGGTGAGTGACAGACATGGTGGAGGAGGGGCTAGTGATGGTTTCTGCGCTGAGACCATTCCTGCAGAAGCAGCACTGAGAGGGACTCCTCCAAGGTCGGGGGACCCCGGAGGCTCTGAGGCTTTCCAGGCCATTCTGGGTGGCAGAGCGAGGCTGGCACATAAGCTGCTGGGCCCCAGGCACGCTCTGAGCACCTCCCGGGCACTGTCTCAGGAAAGCCCAGCAAGGGAGGAAGGCTCACAGCGCCAGGCTGCAGACTGAGGCTCAGGAGCTCATGCTTTGTGGGCCAGTGTCATGCTTAGGAGGTAAGTGGCAGCCTTTGGGGAGGTAGATGGGCCCGAAGAGAGGAGTCCCACAGAGGCTTCCACCTGCCCCCTGGAAGCAGGTCAGGCCTGGGTGGGGCCCTCAGATACACTCTTGGTCCTGGCCTGGCAGGGGTGTGAGTGGGCCCCTTGGGGACAGTGACATTGACTCTGCAGGGGCTGTTGGCGGGAGGGGAAGGCTCAGGTCGGGGCCCAGGAAGTTTGTTTTGCAGCTAATTTTTACACATTTGTTTAATCTGTCACCCAGGGTCATTGGTCAGGGTGCTCTTGGAGTGCATGTTCCCAGAGAAGGGCTGCCTGGGAGGAGGAGGAAGGCAGTCTTCAGGGATTGAGAGAGAGAAGTGCAGGGGACTGGGGCCTCGGGTGCAGGAGCGTGGCTGGGTCAGCTCCCAGGACACAAGCGCTCACCCGCAGCACCGTCCCGGAGGTCCGGAAATTAGTCTCATCCCAGGCAGTTCCTCTGCTCAGACGGCCGTGTCGTGGGCCTAGCTCCTCCACACGGAGACAGTCTCCACACCGCACAGCCCCTTTGTTGACTGGGATTTGATCCTGCTCAGTTAACCCAGGGGGAGGAAGTTGTTTATCCAACAACCGGAGGCTTCTGATGGTTCAGTCAGAGCCAATTTAAGTTTTGAGAAAACTCCGACACACACTTCACGATACCTTAATTTCTCTGAAAACATGGACACGTATTTTCAAATGTTTTAAGAGAGAGCCACTACTTCCACTGTTGTTACTGGTGTTTTGCACATTTCTCTAAACAGACCACTGCAATGGTGCATGGCTGGGGTTTCCAGTTTCCCTGTGAAGTGGACAGAACATGGTGGTCACAGAACAGCCTGAGGGCAGAGCTTCCTGCGTCCTCACCACGTGGGCCCAGGGCTTATGGGCGCCACGCCAACACCTGATCACGTGCTTTTCATCCATTTGCTTCAAAAGTGTTATTCCAGAACAGTCGTGTTAGCTGTGATAGAAGCAACTACTTTTCCTCCTTATATAGCAATGTTTTACACAATTTGTTAATTCAGGAAGTATTTGTTGCTTAGTAAGGGTCTAACTCATAATGATTGACTTACATAATTATGACAGGCATAGACCATTTGGGACATGACTGCTGGTCAGCACACAGCTCTACCGAGGGCTGCAGAGATACATGGGAACTAGAGGAATGCCCCTGAGTGGTGAAGGTTCCAGAACACCACTGGCACCAGGCCCTGGGATCACAGAGGAATCCAAGAGAACATCTAATGAAGAGAACTGTAAGGAGGAGCCAAGTAAGAGAGCTTTACTTATCACCACCACCATCACCATCGTCCTCATCACATTCACAGTCATTGCTCTTTGTCATCACCATCATTATCAGCATCACCATCATTATCACCATCGCCATCATTATCACCATCACCATCACCATCACCATCATTATCAGCATCACCATCAGTATCACCATCACCATCATCATCACCATCATTATCACCATCACCATCATTATCACCATCACCATCACCATCATTATCAGCATCACCATCATTATCACCATCACCATCATTATCACCATCACCATCATCACCATCGCCATCATTATCACCATCACCATCATCACCATCGCCATCATTATCACCATCACCATCACCCTCATCACCACCACATTCACTGTCATTGCTGTCTTTGTCACCATCACCATCATCACCATCGCCATCATCATCACCATCACCATCATTATCACCATCACCATCATCATCATCACCATCATTATCACCATCACCATCATTATCACCATCATTATCACCATCACCATCACCATCACCATCATCATCACCATCACCATCATTATCACCATCACCATCATCATCACCATCACCATCACCATCATCA
>CM052651.1:155059685-155088374 GCA_028533165.1 Leontopithecus rosalia
CTCACCTAGAACAAGCGCCTGACACTGACCACGCCGGAATCTCACCTAGAACAACGCACCTGACACTGACCACGCTGGACCCTCACCTAGAACAATGCGCCTGACACTGACCATGCCGGACCCTCACCTAGAACAAAGTGCCTGACCCTGACCATGTCAGACCCTCACCTAGAACAAGCGCCTGACACTGACCACGCCGGACCCTCACCTAGAACAACGCGCCTGACACTGACCACGCCGGACCCTCACCTAGAACAAGCGCCTGACACTGACGATGCCGGAATCTCACCTAGAACAAGCGCCTGACACTGACGATGCCGGACCCTCACCTAGAACAACGCACCTGACCCTGACCACACCGGAATCTCACCTAGAACAACACGCCTGACACTGACCACGCCGGACCCTCACCTAGAACAACGTGCCCGACACTGACCACGCCGGACCCTCACCTAGAACAATGCGCCTGACACTGACCACGCCGGACCCTCACCTAGAACAACGCGCCCGACACTGACCTCGCCGGACCCTCACCTAGAACAATGCGTGTAACCAAACATGGTGGATTCCTTGGACCCTGCCGTGCCCTGTGCTGAAGTGCGAGGTGTGGAGAGCATAGAACGGAAACCAGGGCTCCAGACCTGCCTCAGGTCCCACTGGCTCCACATAGGGCCAGGCTCCTGGCCCAGCCCATCCTTCACGGTGAAAGGTGGGGGTGGCCGGGGCAGGCCCTGCAGGTCTGGAGCAGCAGGGGCTCTGGGGCCTACAGAGGCCAGCCCACTGTGGCAGGTTGGGTTCTGTGTGGACATGGTCTGGTCTCCAGAGGCTCCATCTTCCAGGGTGCCCATGTGCCTGGGCTGGGCTTGCTGCCCGAAGCCTCCTACCTGCCGCATCTGTACCCCAGCTCCTGGAACGGCCCCACACCCTCCCTCTTCGCCGACTCTGAGTTCCTTCCTGTGAAGCTCTCATCTTCCTGGGTCCCTCGGGAGCAAGGCATGGTCTCAAGGAAGGCAGAAACTGGAAGCGTCCCTGAGCGGAGGACACAGCCTCCTCCCTCCCTGCCTGCTGCGAGATGAAAGGCCTGGCTTCCGCTTCCTGTTGTTCTGCAGAAACAAAGCCCACCGCCTCCTCCATCAACAGGCACAGCCTTCCTCTTTCCACTCTTTTGCTGTGATCTCCAGAACCCAGTGCTTTTTCAAGGAAGTCTCCCTTCCCTGCTCCCGCTCCCACCGTCCAGCCCTGAGTCTTTAGGAGACGCAGGTGACCTGTCTTGGGCTGCAGAGCAGAGGCCGGCGCCTGCCACCCCTGCCCCTGACCGCTCAGTGGCCCCACCTGGCAGCCCCTCTCTCCAGGGGCAGCTCTGCCTTTACCACCCAGCGAAGGCCTTCAGTCTCTAGTGTGGGGCTCTCATCTGCTCTCTCAGCAAACACCCGCCTGACATCTCCTTTCCCAAAGCCCTGTGCAGGGCCCTGGGGAGGAAGAACCTGGGGAGGGGTGCAACTGGCCCTGCAGACACAGCATGTCGGTCTGAGAGGCCACCGGCTCGGGACAGGCAGGGTGACACCTCCTCAGAGCGCAGCCAGCCGGGGATTACACACGTCCTTCCCTTCTTGGAAGAGCTGCAGCGGCTCAGGTAGGATTTGATGCTAAGGTAGGATTTCTATCTAATGAACATGTGGGAATGCACCCTAGAAGCAGAAGAAATCACCTTCATAAGCAGAGGAGGGGAAACGCTGGGAGGAGTGAGAACCTGGGAGCTTTGGGGAAGTGGGGGGGACAGAGGCTCTCGACTGGGAAGGGAGGGACAAGGGCTCTTGGCCAGGAGGGCAGGGTGGGAGGGATGGGGCCCCTGGACGGGGAAGACGGGGATAGAGACTCTGCTGCTAGACCTGACTGGGGTCCACTCTTCCCGCCCAGCAGAGCTGAATGTCCACGTGGGGTTTGCAGTGGGAGAAAAGAAGGCACTAATTTGCAGGGTGCGGAGCCAGGAGACTCAGGCAGTTGGTGCCTCAGCCCCTACCTGCCCAGTGGCCTAAACGTGAGGGTCTTAAAGGCAGGGGGGCAGAGGTGACAGGTGAAGTCATACCTGAGCACACGAGGGCTGTCTGCCACTATCATCTAAAAAGGCAGCTCACAGGTCACAGGCGGCTTCAAAGATTTTCTGATTTGCAGTTGATTGAGGAGGCAAAGCTTTGTCTAAAATTTTGGGATCAGCAGAACAGAACATTAGGTTTGGTTCATGGGCGTGACCACCACTGGGCCCCTCAGGCAGAAATTTAGAACAAAGAATGGGCTCAGAGTTCCACCTCAGGGGCACCTTTTCGGGGGTCTGTGAGCAGGGGGCCCACTTAGCAGGGTCTGGGTTTCTGAACAGCAACGCAAGTGCATGCGTGGAAAGGGTCTCCAGCTCCATCATGAGCAAAACGTCTCGTGACTTCCACTCCCTCGGTATTGTTTAAGCTACTGTTACCTTCTTGTTTGCCAAGTTGCTCATTTACTTCTCAGGGCGAGCTGGGCACCTGAAATTTCCCTTCAAAGAACTCCAGATTCTCCTTTATTTTCATGCTTGGGGGTGGGAATTAGGCTCCTAAGAGGGGTGTCTGCTCCTCAGCTTTGGGTGCTGAGGCTGTGGGAGGGCGGGGGAGCGTTTGGCGTGTGGAGGCCCCACCAGACAGGGCAACAGACAGGCCATAACCTGCTGCTTCTAAGGGCACGCCCTGTGGAGGGAGCCCTGTATGAGAGCGCATCGCTAGACTCGTGTCCCGGCCTCGGCGTCCTGGCCTCAGGGGGTCTCAGGCCTCTCGCAGGGTCCCGGAGCTGCTGGACAGCGGCCACGTGGGGTCCACCGAGCTGTGTGAGGGGATGGGCAGCCAGGAAGGTGCGCGGGGCTTCTCTGTGCAGTGGACACACTGGTGGCTCCCGACGGAGAGCAGTGCTGTTGGAATAGGCACAGTGGAGATTCCAACTCATCAGATCTGGCTGACATGGCCCAGGTCCCGGGAAATGGCGCCCAACCGACAGGCTAGATCCACTCCAAGAGCGTGCAGGAGAAACCAGGACGGGGCCGCGCGCAGGCCGCAATCAGGACAAGGAGCGCAGGAGTAACCAGGACCCGAAGCGCAGGCCACAAACAGCACTGGGATGAGAGCGCAGGCCACAACCAGGATGGGGGACACGCGCTCAGGCCACAACCAGGACGGGGACGCGCGCTCAGGCCACTACCAGGACGGGGACGCGTGCTCAGGCCACAACCAGAACGGGGGACGCGCCCGCAGGCCACAAGCAGGACGGGGACGCGCGCGCAGTCCGCAATCAGGACAAGGAGCGCAGGAGTAACCAGGACCCGAAGCACAGGCCACAAACAGTACTGGGATGAGAGCGCAGGCCACAAACAGGACGGGGGACGCGCGCTCAGGCCACAACCAAGACGGGCACGCGCGCGCAGGCCACAACCAGGACGGGGACGCGCGCGCAGGCCACAGGCAGGACGGGGACACGCGCGCAGGCCACAACCAGGACGGGGGACGCGCGCGCAGGCCACAACCAGGACGGGGACGCGCGCTCAGGCCACAACCAGAACGGGGGACGCGAGCGCAGGCCACAAGCAGGACGGGGGCGCGCGCGCAGGCCACCACCAGGACGAGGACGCAGGCGCAGGCCGCCACCAGGACGAGGATGCGCTCGCAACCCATAACCAGTAAGGGGATGCGCGCGTAGGCGGCAACCAGGATGAGGACGAGCGCAGAGGCCAGAACCAGAACGAGCGCGCAGGCCACAACCCGCACGGAGATGAGCGCGCAGGCCACAACCAGGACGGAGACGAGCGCAGGGAGAATGCCTCTGCTGAGGGACACCTGGGAGACCGGGCTTCGGAGCTGCCCCTGCACAGCAGGAGACGCGTCCTTCCTGGGATCACACGGGGTTCAGACACACACCTGCCCATGCCAGGAGCTTCAGAACCACCCTGGCCTGGCCACGGGGTTCACATTCTGGTATCTTCTTTGAATTTTATTCCATAAAACAAAAACCAAACAAAGAGATCCACTGTTTCCAGTCTTCCAAGTGTATTTCACAGCTTACCAATGAGCTGCTGCATCTCCGCATGGCCAGGGATAATCTTGCTGAGATGGTCATTTTGGAAATGACGCTATTTTCAAAATAGTCCCCATGTTGAAGTACGGGGGGTTTGGACTCTAACACATGAATTTGAGGGCACAGTTCAACCCCTCAGGGGAGGGCACAGAGCTAGTGAGTGGCTGAGCCCCGGGAACCTGAGTCCGGGCACCGGTGACAACCAGCTGCACCTGCCTCTCGCCCCTCCGGCGTCCTCCCAGCTGTGGCTGGAGGGGCCGGGGTCAGAACCTGGGGCGCAGCTGGTTTGTCATCGCCCCTGAGGAGCAGCCCCACTCTGGGGGTCCAGTTGCTGCTGTCTGGAGGTCTCTTCACCAGGTCAGTGCTGGCAACCCCCACAGGGCCGCACTCAGTGTGCCTGGCTGCAGCCGCTCCAGAGCAAGGCTCCCAGGAAGTCTGCAAAGACACCGGCCGCAGATGACTTTTCCAGACCTGTCCATCTGATTTGTTTGTCCAGAGAACAACAACAACAACAAAAACGCGAGGCTGACACAACTAAGGATGAGGGAGCAGAGGGAGGCCCTTGGTTGGACCCTGCAGACGAGGCTCCTGTAAGGTGACCCGGGGCTTCCAAGGAAGGCAGGAGGGCACGTTGTAAATCACAGCCCGATGACAAGAGGGGCCTCAGGAAAATCAGCACCTTGTGCTTTTAGGGGCAGACGGAGCTGAGTCCAGTACAGGCAGGACAGGAGGAAGGTGATTTACAGCCTAAGCTGTCCCCTACATGGCTGTCTCTGGAATGGCCTTGGCTGGCCAAAGGGACAGGGAAGGAGATGGCCTCAGGCTGACCCTGGGAGGGAGAGAGGCTGGGCCAGGGATGCACCAGCCCTGGGAGGTGGAGGCCAGGCATGGGGGTGAGTGTGGCCGTGGCCTGACCAGCCCTGTGGGAAGGGCCCGGCAGGTGGAGGCCAGGCATGGGGGTGAGTGTGGCCGTGGCCTGACCAGCCCCGTGGGAGGGCCCTGGCTGGAGATAAGAAATAACAGCAATGAAGGGAGTGGCAACCCACCGCTCCACAAAAGGGTTCTCAGAGGGTTCCATCGTTTACATGAGTGAAGCCGACCACAACGAATAAGAGCAGAACTGAGGGCTTTCAGAGGAACAGGGAGAAGAGGGTGTCAGGAGAGGCAGAGAAGCTGGCAGGTTTTCTAGCAGCTGAAGTGAAAAGTGACAATTGTTGCGTAGATTTTATTTTCTTTAGGAAGAAAATGCAGTGTTTTTTTGGTGACACCCCATTGCTTTCACTGCCGCCACTTACAAAATGCCCACTATGTGGCAGATGCTTTAGCACAAAACAACCCATCTACACCGCATGCCTGGGAAGAAGATTCCGTTACATCCACTTGACAATTAGCGAGAGTGAGGGAAATCCTCAATGTCACAGAATCAGAAAGTGGGGTGTGGGGTTTTGACTTTAGCTTCCTTGGCTCAACACCTTTGCTTCTTGACTCCACCCAACAGGTATCAAACAACAAAAGGAAGAGACGGTACCTAAGGTTTCAAACGAAAATAGATTTTAAATGAATGGCTGATTCTAGACACCCTTCACGTGAGAATCCAGGCGTTTGGCTCTGCTGCTAACTCCGGATGGAAAGGCAGCTTGGAATGTCGAGGCCGGTTGGCGGTTAATGTGTTAAGGAAATTAGTTGAAGGTCAATATGTTTTGCTTCCTGGTTAAATCCAGTGCTTACTAAATTTTGTTTCTGTCATGAAATCACCTACCCTCCACTTTTCTGGAAGGACCTGTCACTAATATTCCATGGAACATTTAGGGCCGGCTACTCTGGTGCAAATACGCTATGCTGTTACTTAAAATGAGAGCTGGCTACATAATTTTAAATTTTTTTCAATTTGAAAGTAAAAATTTCAAAAAAAAACAATTTAATTTTTAAATTAAAACTTCTAGTTAAAGTTTAAACTAATTCTAAAATAAATGTAATATTAATGTAACCTTTAAGAAATTTTAAAAGTACAGGACATAAAATGCAAAGTACCTCTTCCCACACTGTGTTAGAGTTCTCCACAGAAACCAATAGAAGACACAGGTTTGTGTATGTGGATATCCACCTGTGTAGCTATATAAATAGAGACAGAGCTAGGGGGAGAGAGAGACAGAGAGAGAGAGAGAGAGAGAGAGAGAGAGAGAGAGAGAGAGAGAGACAAAGATAGACAGTATCTAACGAAATGATGGCTGTAAATTTTCCAAATATGATTGACACAAAAGCTTACAGATCCAAGTTGTTCAACAAACCAAGAGCAGACTAAACAGAAAGAAAACCACAGCGAGGGATACCAAAATCAAAGTGCTGAAAAACAGTGACAAAGTGTGAACCCTCCAAGCAGCCAGAGAAAAGGCAGGTGGAGAGATGAGGATAAGGATGACAACAGACGGACAGTAAAGACTGCACAGTCCAGACATCAGGGAAGACGCACCCTTAAAGAGCAAGGCGGGAAGTTAGGGTGGAATTCTTTATCCAGGGAAAATGCCGTTCAGGACTGGAAGTGAAATAAACGCAGAGAACCCAGCGGACCTGCACGGCGAGAAGGCAGAAGGGAACTCTTTGGGCAGAAGGAGTGTGATGTCAGATGAAAACTGATCTACACAAATAAAGAATGCCAGAAATAGAACATATGTCATAAATAAGAAAAATGTTCTTTTTAATCTTTTAAGAAGATAATTGATGTTAATATGGTTGTGATCACTTTATGTGTAATAGTGTCAACAATGAAAATAAAGTTAAAATAAGATTTAAAAAGATAATTGACTATTTAAAGGAATGATAATCACAATGTATGCTAGGAGTCGCAGCATTCAGGGAGGTAAACTATATGAGAACAAGAACACAAAGGCATATGGTATTAGAATGAAGGACACTCTTGCAAGGCTCTCTCTGCTAACCTGAGCTTGGACGTTGCTATTGAAAGGCGGACTGGGATCCACAAAAGGTAACGGTTTAAACCCTGGAGCCACCACTTAAAAGGAAAACAAAAATATAGCTAATAAGCAAATAGTGTATCAACAAAAATTTAAAGATAATTAAGAAGCTGACTTGGTTTTTAGTCAGCATGTGAGGAGTGTGGAAGTCACCACTCCATCCTAACCACGAGTGAAAAGATGGACAAACAGGCAAATACAGAGAATCACAGCTTACTGGAGCAGAAATGCATGAGCTGAAACCTCTGTGGAAACCAGTGCAGGGGCAGGGAGACCTGAACTGTAATTGAGGAATCGGTAGAGGCTCAGCATAGACAAGCCTGAGCATTGGAAGCAGCTCATGGGGTCCCCACACTGTTGTGAGTGTTGACTCCTAGAGCTTGCCCAGGTTCACACACTGAATATTGGAGAAATGTTCCCTCATGGTTCTGGCAGAGGGAGGTGGAAAGGAATCATTCTGAAAGACACTTGAGGATTTTCCTTAACAAGAAACCAGCTAGCCAGAGCCCCACCTGCTGGGGTTTTATCAGCGCCAAACCAACCTGGAGGGAGGTGAATATCCAACTCCAGCCCAATCCACTCATCCTGTCCCACCTAAGGGAGGAAATACTTGTGAAGTTCACAGACCAGGGGCACAGGCTCACTAAGACTTGAGACCTAATCATGGGGCTGTAGAACAGTTCCCCTCCCATACATCTCACTCACATCCCTAGAGGCCTCTGTTTACAGCAGTTCCTTTCACCCAGTGCATCATATCCAGAGTTCAACAAAAATTACAAGGCATACCAAAAGGCAAAAACACAGTTTGAAGAGACAGAGCAAGCATTAAAACCAAAGTCAGATGTGGCAGTAGTGTTGGAATTACTAGAACAGGAATTTTTTAAACCGTAATTAATATGCTAAGAGCTTTAATAGAAAAAAATTCAAGAATAGGTGAAAAATGTAAGCAGAGAGAGGAGAATACTAATTTTTTAAGTCCTAGAGATCAATAACACTGCAGCAGAAATGAATAAGGTGTTTGGTGGGTTCATCAATAGGCTGGACGCAGCTGAGGAAAGAATACTTGAGCTTGAGACTATGGTGATAGAAAGTTAAAAACTGAAAAAGCAAAGTGAAGAAGACCATGAAAAACAGGAGATAATATTCAAGAACTGGGGGACAACTACAAAAGGACAATGAGGAAAACATCGGCATAATGGAACACCAGAAGGAAAAGCAACACAGGCAATATTTGAAGCAATGATGATTAAGAATTTTTCTAAATTAATGTAAGATCCAGGAAGTTTAGAGAATACCAAGCAAGATAAATGCCAAAAACTACACATAGGCATATCATATTAAAACTGCAGGAAATGCAAGATAAAAAGCCAGAGGGAACAAAAACTTAACCTATAGAGAATCAAAGATAAAACTTACATCCATTTTTTCCCTCAGACACAGTATTAGTCCATGTTCACACTATTATAAAGAAATACCTGAGACTGGGTAACTTATTTATATTGATAGGTGAAGTAAAGAAAGAAAATGAAATCACATAAAATGCTCAAAGTACAAAAAGCAGAAAAATGTGGAAGACAATAGTAACAAAGGACAAAGGCAAAAAAAGTAGAAACTAGTAACAAATATGATAGATATTAATCCAAGTATATCACTAATCACTTTAAACATCAGTGCACCAGTCAAAAGACTGAAATGTAAGAGTGGATCAAAAAACAAGACCCAACTATATGTTGTCTACAAGAGTCCTACTTTAAATATGGACACACACACACATAAAGTGAAAGGATGGAGAAATATATACTATACTAACACTAGAAAAGCAGGAGTAGCTATATTAATTACAGAAAGAGCAGACTCCAGGACAAGGAAAATTATCAGGTATAAAAGAGGGGAAATACATAATAATAAAGGGGTAAGTTCTCCAAGAAGGGATAATAATCTTTAATGTGTATATGCCTAACAACATAGCATCAAAATACAAAAGGCAAAACTTATATAATTGCAAGGAGAAATATATGAGTCCACCCTAGGTGCAGAATTCAATATCCCTCTATCAGACACAGGCAGATCCACGAGGCAGAAGGTCTGCACAAATATAGTCACACTCAACAGCATCACCAATTAATTGGATATACTTGACATCTACAGACTATTTTTTCCAAGAAGAGCAAAATACACATTCTTCTGAAGCTCACATGAAACATTCACCAAGATAAATCACATTCTGGACAATAAGACATACCATAAATTTTGAAAGTATTGAAATCACACAATGTCTGCTTTCATACCACAATCAAATTAAACTAGAAATCTGTATCAGAAAGATAGCTGGAATATCCCCAACTACTTGGAAATTTGACAGCACATTTCTTGATAACATATGGGTAGAAAACAAAATCTCAAGAGAAATAAAAATACTTTGAACTAAATAAAAACACAACTTAGCAGAATTTGTGAGATGCTTCAAAAGCAGTGCTTAGGGGCTGAGCATAGTGGCACACGCCTGTAATCCCAGAACTTTGGGAGGCCAAAGTGGGCAGGTTACTTGAGGTCAGAAGTTTGAGACCAGCCTGGCCAACATGGCAAAACCCTGTCTTTACTAAAAATACAAAGCTTAGCCCGATGTGGTGGTGTTTGCCTGTAGTACCAGCTACTTGAGAGGCTGAGGCAGGAGAATCTCTTGAACCCAGGAGGTGGAGAATGCAGTGAGCTTAGATTATGCCACTTTCACTCCAACCTGCATGACAGTGAGATTATGTCAAAAAAAGAAAAAATGAAAAAAAAAAAAGAGTGAGGGCAGTGCTGGGGGAAATTAATAGCATTGACTGCATATATTAGAAAGAAAAAACTCTAAAATCAATAACCTGTTTCCATCTTGGCAAAGGAGAAGAAGCAAGACCAAATTAATCCAAAGTAAGAAAAAGAAATGAAATAGTAAAAATAAGAGCAGAAATCACTAAAATTGAGAACAAGAAATCATGAATAAAATCAACAAAACCAAAATCTAATACTTTGAAAAGATCAGTAAAATTAATAGGTCTGTAGCCAGGCTAACCAAGAAAAAAAGGGAGAATATATAAATTACTAAATTAGAAATGAAAGAAAAAGAATAATTTAAAAAACAGTATGAACAACTCTGGATCCACTAATTTGGTAACATAGATAAAATGAACCAACTCTTTGAAAGACACAAGCTGTCAAAACTCACACAAGAAGAAAAAGAAACTCTGAATAGATCTAAAAGGTTGAATCAATAATTAAAAACTTCAAAACAGAAAGCAGGCTCAGATGATTTGACCGGTAAATTCTACTGAACATTTAAAAAATAAATTACACCAATTGTCTACAAACTCTTTCTGAAGATAGAAGCAGAGAGAATGCTGATCTTCCTGCAGGGTCCTCACTGGCTCAACTGCAGCAGCATCTGCCCCTCCACGTCCTTCCAACTTTCTGGCTGTGAACGACCTACAGATGCTTTCCATCATCCTGATCCTATTAGCCAAGTCGTGTCTTGATCTGCAAAATCCTGATCCTAATCAGCCCTCTTTTTATTCTAGTCATTCTGTCTCAATGTAAAATTACCATAAGAAAGTTACCATATTCTCATCAAGGACACTCCATCTTAGCTAAAGTATGGTATCCTGGAGTGATGCAGGTAGTTGGGATAGTTCTAAAACATGTCCACACATTTCTAGACAGCTCTCCCATCAAAGGTGGAATCTAACTCCCTTCCCTCTGAATGTGGGCTGGACTTAGTGACTTGTTGGTAACACATGGAATGCAGTGGAATTGACACTGTGTGACTTCTGTGGCTGAGTAACAAAAGAGATGTAATTCTCCCCAGCAGTCTCTCTCAGAACGTGTCCCTTGGGAGCTCCAAGTCAACCTGCAACAAATCCATAAGTGTCCATACCTGAGAGACCACATGGAAAGGTTGCATAGAGAGACAAATGCCTGGGTAGCTGTAGCTACTGAACATTCTCCCCATCAACCACTAAATATAAGGCAGGAGTGAGTCTGTGGGTGACTCCAGCTTCCAGCCTCAGAGCTTTCTTGGGCCAGGCCACGTGGAGCAGAGATGAACTGTCCCCAGTGAGGTCTGTCTAAACTGCAGATTTGTGAGCAGAATCTGTATTATTGTTTTAAGCCACCAGGTTTTGTGATGGTTTGTTACATAGCCTTAGATAACTGGAACAGTTGGGGAGGGTACTAATTCTACTGGTTGTTGAAATCAGCCACAGCACCTTCCTTGTCTCACAATGCAACATTATTCATGCTCTTTATCAGCCTCATTTTAGTGTCTTCTACAGGGTTGAGAGGATCTCACATGGGGATGTTTGATACGGAGGATCAAACACACTATACTCTAATTCTGTCTAGTGTTGTCTGTATTGTGGTCATCATCATCTGAGGTTTGTGTTGCCATTCCAGGCCTCCAGCAGGAAAATGGGAGAGATAAAACACTGGATGTTTGGATATCTCCTAGGGTGCCTTGTAGATAAAAGGGTCTGAATTCTTATTATATGGGTGAACTCACCATCTCTGGAGTCACCTGATGTCTATAGCTCTTTTTGGGTAAGGGTGAAGATTGCACTGTGAGAGCCTCAACAATGAACACTAATATGATTTGGGAAACACAAGATACACAAGCAGACATAAACTGTGAACCACCCTCAGATACAGAATAAGAACAGAAAAGAGAAAACAAAATAGTTTTCTAAATCTCTCATGAGACATAATAAGACCTAGGCCATTTGGTGACCAAATAATTAGAGACTGAGAGTCCTCAAAAACTCTCTTGAAAAAGAAGAACGAAATTAGGGGACTCACATGTGCTGATTTAAACTTACTACAAAGCTACAGTACTAAGTACTTGTATTGACACAAAGATAGACATATAGATCAATAAATAGCACTGTGGTTTCAGAAATAAATCCTTTATGTACAACTGGTTTTTGATACACCAAGATAATTCAGTAGGAAAAACAACAGTCTTTCAATTGGTTCTGGGGACAACTGGACGTCCACATGCAAAAGTGTGAAGCTGGATGGTACCTAACACGATGCACAAACACTCAAAATTAATTAACATTCTAATGTGAGAGCTAAAACCACAAAACCCTCGAGGGAAACATATCAATAACTATTCATGACCTTAGATTGCACAATACATTCTTAAACACCGAAAGAATAAACAGCAAAAGAAAAAAATTAGGTAAATTGGATTTTACCAAAATGTAAAACTCTTTGCTTCAATAGATGGCATCCAAGAAGTAAAAGGACAACATACACAATGGGAGAAAATATTTGCAAATCATAGATCTGATAAGAGACATGCATCAAGAATATATTAAGAACTCTTATAATTCAATTAAAAAAAAGACAAAATCCTCAATTACAAAATGGGCAAAGGATTTGAGCAGCATTTACTCCAAAGAAGATATGGAAGTGGACAATAAGTACATGAAAAGATACTCCACATCATTAGTCATTAGGGAAATGTACATCAAAGCCAAAATGAGATACCACCTCACACACATGAGAATGGCTGTATTTAAAAAGACAGACAATAACAAGTCTTGTTGAGGATGTGGGGAAATTGGAGCCCTCCTTACTGATGGAAATGTAAGCCAGTGTAGCCACTTTGGAAAATATCTGTCAGTTCTTCTCACGTTAAACACATAGTTATCACATGACCCAGCAATTCTAATTCTAGGTGAACATCCAAGAGAAATGAAAACATATTTCCACACAAAAACATGCAGGAATGTGACGATTTGGGTGTCAACTTTAATGGATTAGGAATACCCAGATGGTTGGCAAATAATTATTCTTAATGATTTGGTAGGCACTGAGCCAGGAAGGGCAAATTCTTGCCCTCTCTTCTGCCCTTATATGTCAGAAATCCAGGTTCTCCAGAGTTTGGACTCTGGAGTGTCCACCATCATGGTACTCCATACAACACTGCTTCTGACCACCAGCCACCATCCATCACCCCTAGTGACCCACTAGGAGAACTATGGCTTCCTATTCCCAATTTTATGCTCTGCTTGCCTGTAGGTCTTCTTTCCACAGGGAGAAATGCTTCCACCAGGAGACATAACAATAATTCAATTGAACTGGAAGTTAAGACACTATCTGGCCACTTTGGGCTTTTCACGCCTCGGAGTCAGGCTAAGAAGGGAGAGTGTTGGCTGTGTGACCTGACACCAAGAAGAAATTGCCCTACTCCTTCACAAGGGAGATACAGGAGATCCTTTAGGGTGTCTCTTGGTGTTAACATGCCTGTGATTCAGGCCAATGGGAAATGACCACAACCCATTCCAGGCAGGCTATGAATGTTAATATTAATTATTAAGCAAAAATTTCTTCTTTTCTATTTTATTCCTTTATCATATGAGATGTATTGAGTTTATATCAGTATTTAAGTATTGTTAATTTTACACCATAGTATTTAAGTTACAGGAAAGGAGTAAATGTCGCTGAAGGACTTCACCTCCTCTGGGGAAGGAATTAGTATGTTTTTTATTGTATGAAGGATAATTGTATCATGCTAGGTGAAACTATAACCTTGTTATTGTATTTTTTAAGAGATTAAATATGGTTTAAGAAGATGCATGTGGGTGCCAATTTGACAAGGGGTGGTTGTGATGGTTAATTATAGGAGTCGATCTGACTGGATCAAGATGTGGTAAGCTGGGACGGCATTGATCATCCTCAATGCTCCCGGAGGCGCTGAGTGGGCTCTCATCCCTCTTCTGCTGAAAAGGAAACCCAGGAAGATTGGCATTTGATTTGAATGATTGATCTCTCCCAGGTATGTCTGTGATGGTGTTTTTGGGGGACACTGAGGTGTGACTGAGTGGGTTGTGACTGACACTGGTGGACTGAGTGGGGAAGGTCCACCTGCATTGATCTGCCCTCAATGATCACGGCTAAAGGCCTGGATGAACAAAGGTAGAGGAATAAAGAATTCTTGCTCTCTCTTGTGGAGCTGGGATCCTTTCTTCTCTTGCCCTGGATGTCAGAACCTCTGGTTCTCTGGCATTTGGACTTTGGGACTTACACCAGTGGCTCCCTGGGCTCTTGAGCCTTTGGCATCAGACTGAGAGTTACACCATCAGATTTCTTGATTCTGAAGACTTCAGACTTGGATTGAACCATGCTACCAGCTTGCCTGGTTCTCCAGCTTGCAGATGACCTGTCATGGGACTCCTCAGCCTCCAAAATCGCATGAGCTAATTCCACTAAAAAATCCCTTCTTATCTTTCTGTATACGCATCCTATTGGCTCTGTGTCTACGAAGAGCCCAGACTAGAACAAGGAATGTCACAGGGAACCATTCAAAAGAGCCCAAAATGGAAACTACCCAAATGCTCATCAATTGATGAAAGGACATAAAGTGTAATGCACACACAAACACACACATACAAACAAACACACATGTGCGTGCACACACACGCAAATATACCCAACATATAAACAACACATAAATACATAAAACACAAACACATACACACAAACACACCCAACATACACAAACACATAAAAATACAAAAACACACAAACGCCAATGCATACAAACACGCACAGAAACACATGCAAACACACACATGCACTCAAACATGCAAACACAAACACACAAAAAGAATGAAAAATACAAACACACACAAAAATACACAAGCACAGACACAAATGCACACACAAACACGTGCAATGGAATATTAAACCATTACAAAGAAATGATGTGTGAATCTATGGATTATTTAAAAAAAAGGAAAAGAAAGAATGAAGTACAAACACATGCTGCATGTATGAACCTGAAAACGTTAAGTGAAAGAGTCACGGAAGACCAATGTTGCATTGTTCTATTTATGTGAAACGTACACAAAGTGAAAATCTGTGGAAATGCAAAGTGGATTAGGGTTGCCAGGAGGTGAGAGAAGAGGAAGCAGGAAGTAACTGCTAATGACAGCTTGATTTCTTGAGTATGCTAAAAACACAGAATTGTATTCCTTGCATGGCTGAGTTTTACGGCATTTAACGTATATCTCAATAAAGCTGTCAAGAAAAACCTCATTGAATGACGTTGGTTAAATTCAAAAGCATGTATAGACTAGAATCGCTACTGTGCTTTACGGAGTACAAGGGTTCCATCAAATGTTAATACGCGTTTTGCAAGAAAAGAAAAGAGCTCCATGCAAGTAAGTTTGGGAAGTGCTGGGTTAAAAATGACAAGCAAGTTTCTTTTTTTTGAGATGGAGTCTTGCTCTGTCACCCAGGCTGGAGTGCAATGGCGCACTCTCGGTCACTGCAACCTCCACCTCCTGGGTTCAAGATATTCTCCTGCCTCAGCCTCCCAAGTAGCTGGGATTATAGACATGCACCACCATGCCAGCTAACATTTGTATTTTTAGTAGAGATGTCATGTCGGTCAGGCTGGTCTTGAACTCCTGACGTCAGGTGATCCACCCACTTTAGCCTCCCAAAGTGCTGGGATCACAGGCATGAGCCATTGTGCCCTGCAGACAAGCAAGTTTCTGTAGTGCAATCACAGAAGAGTGTTCACTGTGCTAATGTGAACTGCAGCCTCCAGGGTGAGTGGAGGGAGGGGCCCGCAGCAGTCTTGCTCCACACACGGGACTTGGGTAGAGTTTGGCAGAAAGACACAAATTCACAGAGAACTTGGGTGAAGGAGGGAGACTGTGTGTTTGGCTTTTGCTGGGGACAAGCCTTCTTTTCCCTCCCTCAGAGCTGGCTGCGCTGCCAAGGCTGCAAGGAGGCTCTCAGGTGAAGTGGGGTCACCGGGAAGGGCCATGTCAGCCCTCAGGACCGGGTTGGGTGGGGCTGAGGACATGAGAACAGAGTACTGGCTGGCACTTGTTGGTGGAGGATGGGGCTGAATTTGGCTGTTCTGAGGGTCCTGAGGGTCCAGACCTCATTTGGCAGCAGACCAGTGTCTCTGAAGCCCCATCAGCATCACCCAGGGCTGATGGCAACCTCCTCGAGGCACCCATATTTTGGAAGGGTTCCTCCTGACACCCTAGGAAAGCCCATCAACCAGCCAGCAACCAACGGGGCTGTTCACCTCCTGCCTCAGCGGACTCCACAAGCCAGGCCTTGCTGGGCCACGTCCACTTCCGGCAGGAGGGGACTCTGGGGTCTGCTTTTGCAGCCCATGCTGCTGAATTCAAATTTGTTATCTGTTTCATGTTCTGAGTCAGTCCCTGCATTTTCTTTATCTGAAATGAGAATGCTAAGTAGCTACACCCACATGTGCCGCCTTTGAGAAAATCTCATCCTGAGTAGAAGAACACAGACTCAACAGGCAGATGGCTGGAAAGTCATGAGGCCGGGCTTACAACATGCTCTTCTTTCTCATTTTACTAAAAGGTTCTCTAAAATTCTGCTGGACAGAAAGTCCTAAAGCCTTTCAGACGTCACTAAAGCATTCCAAACGTCACTCCATTTCCAGGAGTGCCAGCACTGCCTCCTCGGGCTCAGAGGCCTCCTGTGCTTGGGTCTCCCAGCAGGTCTGAGCCTGGCGCCCTGCCTGGGCCCCAGTGGATGCGTCCTTCCTCTTGGACTGCTGGCTCCATGCATCCTCCATCCTCAATTCCTTCCCAGTGGTGCCCAGAGGCAGCGCCCAGGAGCCCACTCAGGTGGCCACCAGGAGCCACAAGCTCCCTTTGAACAGGAACCTTCTGGGGCTGGGGACCCCATGTCTAAGGAGGGCATGGGGTGGGGCCCATGTCTGAGGGAGTTATGGGAACTTGCATCTGAGGGGGAATGGCAGGGGGTCTGCTTCCCTGCATCTGTGGGGATGTGGAGGGGGTTGGGGCCCTGCATCTGAGGGAGGTGTGGTGGGGTCTGGGGTCTTGCATCTGAGGGGGGTGTGGTGGGAGCTGGGGTCCTGCATCTGAGGGCGGTGTAGTGGGGGCTGGGGTCTTGCATCTGAGGGGGTGTGGTGGGGGCTGGGGTCCTGCATCTGAGGGGGGTGTGGTGGGGGTTGGGGTCCTGCATCTGAGGGGGGTGTGGTGGGGGTTGGGGTCCTGCATCTGAGGGGGTATGGTGGGGGCTGGGGTCCTGCATCTGAGTGAACATGGTGGGGGGCTATACCTCTACATCTGGGGGCTATGAGACCTACATCTGTGGCTGCTGGTTTGATTCTGGTCTCTGCTGGTTCTCAGAGGAGTCATTGAGCTGTCATGGGTCCCGGCGTCTCACTGGAGAAGCAGTCACAGGCAGGTGGCACTGTCAGGAGAAAGTCCAGGGCAGCTGGGGCTGGAGGCTGTACCTGGGCACTGTGGTCAGCAGCTGGGGAATGAGGCACGGCCCTCCTAGGCCCCATGTCCTTTGTGGTAGGGCCTGAGTGCTCTCAGGGTCCCATGTCTCTGCTGCCTGGTTCTTCAGTGGGTCCTGGCCAAACACCTGGACACGGGCCTCCCTGCCTGAGGCCTCCTTTATTCCCTTTCACCCTCCTGGGCCCCTTTGCCCTTGGCTGGCTGAACCGGCACATCCCCAGGGATGCCTCTGCGCCTCCCCCAAGAGCATTCCGCCAGCACCCTCCTGTCACCCTCCTGGCGGCCACTGCCCCTCCACGGAGAGGCCACCACAGATGTGAAGCCCAGCTCAGGACGGCTCCTCCATGGTTGAAAGCGGTTTTGTTTTCAGTGGAACTTGGAGGCAGAGAGAGGCTTGAGATTATTCGTTGAGATGGAAGTTTTCCAGAAAGAAAAAAAGTCACAGATAATTGGTTCTTTGAACTTAAAATATAAACACAGTAATCTTTATTCTAACTGTCGTTAGATAAATTGAAGTCAATGATATCCCCTTTCAATTTTAAGTAGAAACGAAAGTCAACAGAAATTCTGAGTCATAGCATCAGGCAGACTGGCATTAAAAAGACCTGGGTCACTCACAGCCACTAGGACAGCAGAAGGAAAGGAAGAAAGAGAATGAGATAAAATAACACATTATGGCCGAAGGATCTGGAGGAATCTGCGCTCCTTGCCTCGCTGTGGAAATGATAGAGGGACTCCCCAGGAGTTCATTACAGAAAACAGACTTAGCATCTGATCCAGCAGCAACTCTCTTATGACTGAAGACACAGGCTCCAGCAAACACTTGTTCATAAATGTTCATCAGAGCATTTGTTACAGTAGGCAGGAGGTGGGACCAGCCCATGTGTCCATCAGCAGATGGACCAGCAAATGCAGTCTGTCCATGCAACAGAATATTACTCAGCACTCAGCAGCAGTGAAGGACTTGTGGGTACGCAACAATGTGCATGAACCTAGCAGACATAAGGCTTGTGGAAGGAGCCAGATACAAAGGACCACGTGTTGTGTGGTTCCATTCATACAGCATGCCCAGGACAGGCCAATCTACGGAGACAAAGTACTTTGGTGCTTGCCAGCCTGGGGGGCTAGGGGGCAGGGGAAGCGGCAGCAGGAGTTCGGAGCTTCCTCTGCAGTCATGGAAGTGTTCTGGACTAGATGCAGATGGGATGCACCAAACTGTGCATTTCCACGTGGCTCACTTTAGAGTTGTGAATTTCACTTCCATAAATTACTATTATTGTAAATACCTGGGTCAAACCTTCAGATTTGCTGATCATTAATCAGTGGCTTTGGAAACCACTGAGACGTGACTGTGCTGAGTCACCTCCTCTGCAATTGGAAGAAAAACTCTTCCCTGAGGATGGATCAGGGGAGTAAGTCAAAGCGTGAACCTGCCAGCAGAGTACCTGCCCTGTACCTGCAGTCCTTGAGCATGAAAGACATTCAAGAACATTCCCCTCCATCCTTTGAGTCACTAGCAGATGGCCTGTTTCCCGCTGAAAGAAGCACCTGGTACTTGGTGTTTATGAACTCCCCTCAGCAAGCATATTGATAGCAGCAAGGGCACTTTGGCAGTCAGGTCGGAAGCAGGGGGAGTGTTTCCCTCTGGAACACCACGTGTGGTGGGGACGGCGCTGTGCAGCCCCTGTATGTCTGTGGCGCACACTTCCTGCCTGTGCTGGTCCCCTCCCACCATCCCAGCAGCTCTCCTGGGTGTTTGAGCTCTGCCTCCCTCCTCTCCCCCTGGCACCATTAAACATTCATGCCGGGCCAGATCCTGCTTTTGACAATGTCTAACGAGCTAACAGTGAATGATAAACCTGCTTGCTGCCTCTGTGTCTCAAAGCCTACTAGCGTCTGCAGCTGTTTCAAGAACACAGAACAACAAAACCTCCAGGAAACGGGGAAAGAGTGGCATCTGATCTCGGAGGAAGTCATTTCCATGAAAATCTTTGAATACAAAAGGAAGCTAAGCAAGTGGGATGGGTGTGCCAGGGAAAGTGGCTGTGTTGGGGTCTTGCCTTCTGCAGTGGATGCTGGCAACGGGGCCTTGGGTGGCTCTCTTAGGACCCACGGGCTCTGCGCCTGGATCACGGGGCCTCAGGTGACTCTCTGGACCCATGGGCCCTGCACCTGGGTTGGCCAAGTCCCAGGGGCCAGGCCCACCTCAGAGGTCCAGGGCATTTCCCCTTAGAGGGCACTGTGGAGGTGCACCTGCCTCCCCACAGAGGAGAGGTGTGCTCAGAGCTCATCTTGAGGGCGTGACCCACGCAACACTAATCTTGGTGCCCAGTCATCTACCCTTTTCCTGACCTTGAGGGAAAGAGCCAAGATGTAGCCTTCAGACACCAACCTTGAGACATTCTCAGCTCTCAGCTCCTGAGCAGAGCCTGGACTCCAGGGCTAGAAGCTGCTTCCACAGCTGGGGGGCAAGGTCAGGCACAGAAGCCTGAGGCCACAGGGGAGCCCGAGCAGCAGGAGGCCCCGGGCCAGTCCAACCCCTCAGGGCCCCCCAGGGGCCGGCAGGAGCATCTGCTCAGTGTCGAGACTATGTCCTAAAATACTATTAACAGGGTTCAGTCCAGGGTTTAAATCAATTTGGCAAACATTTTCTGAGTGCCCACTCGAAATAAGGTTCTGAAAAGGCTCTTGAAAAAACGTCTGTGATTTTGAATTTCAAAAGATTGGTTTTAGTATTAGGAGCAATAGAAATCCTGTTATCACTCATCCAAATCATCAGAATTAATTTAGGAGTTGATGGCAAACAGAGTCGGCTGGTAATTAGGAAACAGAGAAATAATTAACCACGGCAAGAAGTGCGGTTACGTTTAACTCCTGTGAGGTTGAAAAGGAACCGTAGTTGCTTTCTCTGTGCGGCTCAGCAGTCCCGCAGCGCCTGCCTGAGGACCTGAGGAGCCCTGTGCCTTCTGCACCCTGGGTGTCAGGCCGGCCGCTGGAACGTTTCTCCGGGGAAGCCAAGTCCCATCCCTGAGGTCCTTGGCCAGGCCACCTCCCTTCAAAGAGGGACCAAGGCCTGTGACAGAGCCTCGGCACTTCATAACCCCACACCTTTTGGAAACTTACTCTTTTAAGCCTGAATAAAAAATGTTTCCATTATTCATTTAAGTTTTAAATACTAGGCTCCTTCTCCTCCCAGCTGGAATCCTGACGGCTAAGCTGACGGGAACCTCTGGGCTGGAGCGCTGGGCAGACCAGGGGCTCGTCCGGCTGTGCAGCAGACGCGGTGGGCGGCAGCGTACTGTCCATCAGGGCTCTCTCTGGCAATGGCACCGCGTTCCTTTGAGAAACCTGCCTCTGCTCCACCGTCTTCCTCCCGAAGGCCTCCCTTCTCCACCAGCACTCAGCTCAGGAGGCCTGCGTGGCTCTGACTGACGCATTTCTTGGGAGCTCTGTCCAGGGTTTAGGGGAGGTGCAGATGAGGCCCGGAGTCCCTCATGGGGATGAGTCATTTCAGTCCCCATCCTGGAGGATGTGGGCTCCATGGAGCAGGGCCATGACTCTCTCTACCTCAGTGCCCGCAGACCCCCCAACCCTGGATCCTGATGAGCGCCGTGCAAGTGGGTTAGGCCCTCCCAAAGGTTCCATCCTTGGAATGCTGTACTGAGGCCGCCAGCTCCTCCAACTCCACTGCAGACACACAGGGCTCTTCTCTGGAGCTGAGTCTGTGCCCCAGGAGACACTGTGTTCTGGGCTCAACTCCACAGGGAGCCAGCTCTTCTCCATCATGACTGCCAAAGGGGTGTGTCTGCGAGTGTGTTTATGTGTGTGCATGTGTGTCTGTATGTGTGTGTGTTTATGTGTGTGTGTATATCTGTGCATCTATGTATGTGTGTGTGCATGCGTGTCTGTGCATCTGTGCATGTTTGTGTGTGTGCATGTGGTCTGCATCTGCGTATGTGTGTGTATCTGTGCATGTGTGTGTACATGTGTTTGTGTGTCTATGCATCTGTGTACCTGTGTGTCTATACATGCCTTTGTGTGTGTGTGTATCTGTGCATCTGTGTATGTGTGTTTGTGTATCTGTGCCTGTGTTTGTGTGTGTGCATGTGCATGTTTGTGTGTCTATGCATCTGTGTATATGTGTGTCTGTGCATGTGTTTGTGTGTGCGCATCTGTGTATGTGTGTTTCTGTGTGTGCATGTGCCTCTTACATGTGTCTATGATTACCAGCCAGGGACTCCTAGACCTGCCCTGGCCCATGGAACTTTCCAGAGTGTGGAGATGATTCTCAGTACTGCAGGTGCCAAAGCCACAGCCACATAAGCACTGGGGCAAAGCCACTGCAACCGAGGAGTGGAGTTTTAATTTTGTTCACTTTTAGTTAATTTAAGTTTAAATAGCCACATGTGTCTAGGGGCCACCATATTGGACAGTCGGTTCTAGAAGGTTCTTCAAGAAGGAGGATGGGTCTAGTCCTCCTGGATCTAGTCCTCCTGGGTCTAGTCCTCCTAGGTCTAGTCCTCCTGCGTCTAGTCCTCCTGGGTGTAATCCTCCTGGGTCTAGTCCTCCTGGGTGTAATCCTCCTGGGTCTAGTCCTCCTGGGTCTAGTCCTCCCGGGTCTAGTTCTCCCGGGTCTAATCCTCCCGGGTCTAGTCCTCCCGGGTCTATTCCTCCTGGGTGTAATCCTCCCGGGTCTAGTCCTCCTGGGTCTAGTCCTCCCAGGTGTAACCCTCCCGGATGTAATCCTCCTGGGTCTAATCCCCCCGGGTCTAGTCCTCCTGGGTGTAATCCTCCCGGGTCTAGTCCTCCCAGGTCTAGTCCTCCCGGGTCTGATCCTCCCAGGTCTGGTCCTCCCGGGTCTGGTCCTCCCAGGTCTGTTCCTTCTAGATCTGGTCCTCCCGGGTCTAGTCCTCCTGGGTCTGATCCTCCCGGGTCTGATTCTCCTGGGTGTAGTCCTCCCGGGTCTAGTCCTCCCGGGTTTAATCCTCCTGGGTCTAGTCCTCCCGGGTTTGGTCCTCCCGGGTTTGGTCCTCCCGGGTCTGGTCCTCCCGGGTCTGATCCTCCTGGGTCTAGTCCTCCTGTGTCTAGTCTTCCTGGGTCTAGTCCTTCTTCTAGTCCTCCTGGGTCTAGTCCTCCTGGGTGCAGTCTTCCTGGGTTCAGACCTCTCCACCTTTCTGTGCTTGAACCTGCATGGTGATAGGCACATCATAGGCCCCAACTTCAAGCTCCAGGAGTTGCTGCTGGTGAGAGCGTTGGCCGGCACCCTCCCTGCTGCCCTTGGAGCTCAGAGGAGCAGAGCTCTCACCTCCTGGAGAACAGTGAGCACCTCTGGAGCACATTGTGCTGGGGCGCAGGAAACGGCATCTGCTCTGAAGTCAACGGATCAAGGCAGGGACCAGGCTTCATGGTGGGTGAGCCATGTGGTGTTTGGGCAAATCCCTCACATGCTGTGAGTCTCTCCACTGAGCTGGGTGTGCACATGGAGCTCTGTGGCAGTGACAGATAATGACACTTGTGTGAAGTTCTCATCTCAACCTGGGAAATGCCTTACACCCCAATTTTCAGGCAGCAGCCTGAGAGTCCTGGGAGGCCCTTCTTTTCCCTTGGGTCTTTCTGCTCACCCCTCACCCCTCCTATATTTCAGGCCCCACCAAGTGCTGTTAATCCTGTTTCCAAAAATGCCTGGAAACTTCTACTCTGGGCTCTGCAGCCTCCACCTTTCTCTGAGCTTTGCAGACACTTGCTTGCATCAGCCCTGGATGTCCCCAGGAGCCTCCAAAGGAAGCCCCTGCTTCCTGTTCCCTCTCTGCAACCCCCTGCCCGAGTGCACCCAAGGGCATCGATCCTCCATGTGGGTGGGGTCGTGTTCCCCTTCTCCTCTTCTGCCACCCACTCCCCATGTGCACCCAGAGGCCGTGATCCTCCATGTGGGTGGGGTCGTGTTCTTTCCCTCCTCTGCAACCTGCTCCCCGTGTGCTCTCAAGGACAGTGATCCTCCATGTGGGTGGGGTCCTGTTCCTTCCCCTGTGACCCACTGTCCAAGTGCACCCAAGGGCCATGATCCTCCATGTGGGTGGGGTTGTGTTCCCGTTCCCCTCCCCTGTGACCCACTCCCCACCTGCACCCAGAGGCTGTGATCCTCCATGTGGGTGGGGTCGTGTTCCCCTCCCCTGTGACCCACTCCCAGTGTGCTCCCCAGGGCAGGGTTCCTCCGTGTGGGTGGGGTCGTTTTCCCCTTCCCCTCCCTTGCGACCCACTTCCCATATGCTCCCCAGGGCAGCGTTCCTCCGTGTTGGTGGGATTGTGTTCCTGCTCTCCTGAAACCCACTGCCCGGGTGCTCCCAAGAGGCACGTTCCTCTTGGAAGAGGGTCGTGAGCCTCTTTCCTCTGCAGAGCTTCTCTTTGCACTAGAATGAAACCCCAGCCCCCTTGGCAGGCAGTCCCCCAGGGCCTGTGCTGGGTTTTGGTCTGCATGCACTCCCCACCCAGAGAAGACTTACTGCTGGTGGCTCCTCTAATCCCTGAGGCTTCATTGACCATGGTATGAAGCACCACCCACCACAGCTGCATTAACCCTGAGAGAGAAGCATCTTTGTCAGATTCTCTGTCCCCAGGAAATGCTGCCCTTCTCCTGTGAAGCCATCAGGGCCAGGCCCAGTCCTTAAAGATGCAGAGAACCCAACAGGCCTCACTTCTGCTCACAGCTCCACCTCGTGTTATGCAAAGTCCCCACAATATCAGACAGAGCAGGTGCCTGCACTGCGTTACCTCAGCCCGTTTCCAAGCAGCCCCATGAGATCAGGGCTCAGCGCATTTACTCCATGCAGTGTGAGGGTGCCTGTGAGAAGGAGAAGCTCACAGGTGGGTGCAAATGATTTGCAGCCACAGAGGAGCCCAGAGCTCTGGGCAGGAATAATGAAAGCACTGCTCACCTTCGCCCCCTGCCAGGGTGCCGTGTGCCATGCTGTTTCTTCATCAGGTGGAAGTGGGTACAGACCTACTAAAAATGGTTCTTGAAAGAGGCACCGATGGCTTCTTGCAGTGTTTCTGGATGCAAGCAGGTTGGTTTTTCTTCAAAGTAGAGCAGTGACTACATTCTCAGTGTCATGGTGCAAAGATGAATACGCGCCTGCGGCTGGCAAAGCTCCCAGGGACGGGGGACAACCTGGCAAATGCGGCAGCAAATGTGCAGAAGAGACGTAGCCGGGGGATAGGTGAGCATTGTTTTTCACTTCCTCACCTCTGGGGCCTGTGAGGTGACTCATGTCTGCAATCCTAGTACTTTCAGAGGCCACCGTGGGAGGATTGCTTAAGGCCAGGGGTTCAAGACCAGCCTGGGCAACATAGCAAGACCCCATCTCTACAGAAAAATTTGAAAGTAGTCGTGTGTATCTGTAGTCCCAGCTACTCAGGTAGCTGAGGTGGGAGGATGGCTTGAGCCCAGGAGGTGGAGGGTGCAATGAGCTATGATCCTGCCACTGCACTCCAGGCTGGGCCACAGAGCAAGATCCTATCTCTAGAAAATAATCATCATGATGAGATGAATCACCTCCCGTCCATCCTTCTTTCTGAACCATATCCTGTCAGCATCCTCCCAGGGTCGTGGTCTCCTGCTCCTGGCTGTAGCTTGGTGTAAGAGTTAAAGAAAGAGGAAAGAATCAGGAAAAGCATTCAACAGTCCTAGTCAGGTTTATTTTGGAGAATAAACCTGAGAGGGGCTTCTGGCCAATTTGGGTCAGGACCGTTCTCTCTTATAGACTAAGGATATTTAAGGGTTTAGGAAGTGGGTGAGCTTATCACAGGCTTGGAATGTTTCTATGTGAGCGGAAAGTTTATTGTGGGGATGGAATGTCTCTGATCAGAGGGGAGTTTATCTCAGGTTTGCAATGTTTCTGGCTATGCTGACATCAGCAGTTAGGCTGATGTTTTGGGACAGATTTAGGCAGTTTTTTAATACAGGGGAACTTAAAATGGTGGCATGTCCAGGATGGCGATGTCCTGCTCCTGCTGTAGCTTGGAGGACAGTGGCTGCAGTGCCCGCCCTCCTGCAACAGAACATGGGCACCGGGAGCTTGTTCTGTAGATTCTTTCACCACCCACACAGTCTGGGTGTCACCACCCAGGTTCAACAACAGGATGCTTCCCCATTCTTTTCTTCTGGAGCAAACGTGTGAGGACAGAGCACCTAGGGCTCTGTCCCCTAGGGGATTCCCATACCCCTAGGGCGCCGTCCCTGCACTCTTGCCAGGAGACCCGCCCTGGGCATCAGCTCTGGCTCTGGGCTCTGCCTGCCGCCCTTGCCCAGCTCCTCCCTCCATTGCCTGAGCGCAAGACCAAGAGCTCTAATAAAGGACAGCAAGGTTAACGGTTAGATGAGGAAGAGCTGAGATTTTAGAAACAACTGCTGCCAGGCCCTCGCCCAAGCAGGTCCTAAGGGAGAGTGGAGAGTGTGGAGGGGCCTGAGGTGGCCCCAGGGACTTGGGAACCTGCAGCCGAGAGCTGGACAGCACGACTCTCACAGGGAACCCAGAACCAGCGCAGTCAGCGGGGAGATCGCCGGGGCGGACTCCGTTTTAGAGGCCCCAAGTTCCTTGTTTTCTGTTGAGCAGAAAAAGGAGATCATGTTGGACCCTTGATGGGTTTCACCTGTCTCTGCGTTACTGATTTCTGTGCCAACTGAGTCTCCTGGCTTGCCTGTCAAAGACAGACCTTGTTTGTTCTCTCTCTTTTTTTTTTAGCCTCTGGGGGATTCTCCCCATAAATCATGTTTCCTGCTACTGGGCAGATGAAGTGAGAAACCGTAGCTCCTGCCCAGTAGCCAAGGGCACCTGGCCAGGGCGTCGGCCGCAGCCTCACTGGCGGAGCTGGCCCAGCAACACTGCCCTCACTGGCAGTTCCTCCGTCCGCCTCTCTTGCCCGAAGCGCCTCCGTCCTTCCCCACTGCTCCCATAGGCTTCTCTGGACCTGGGCTGCACACTGTCCCTTCCCGGCCCATTTTCTCTTCTCCCTTCCAAGCATCCCAAGGTCGAGGGCACGGGGCACCATATAGATCTCAGGAGCCGCAGCTGGTCCAGGCAAGAGGCTTCTGGGTGCCGAAAGTCTGTGGCTGTGTGTGCACGCCGCTCGGTGCAGACTCCCCCGGCACGTCCCCACCCCCGGCTCGTCCCTCGTGGCCTCGTCAGGATGAGCCGTGTCTCCAGCGACTCGTCTTCCTAGGGTGGAAAGCAGTCACTGAGAAGCAGGAGGAGGCTGGGCTGAGGCGGGCTGTGCAGGTCAGTGGTTCACCAGGCCCAGGGGAGTGCTTGGCAGGTTATCGAGCTCTTACCCTCCTTGTAGGCAGATTTTTAGAAGGAAGAGCACACCGAAAAACAGACACATCAGGAGCCCTGGCTTTCCCTGGTGGGCACTTCTGTGGCAGCCTGGATCCCCCAACACAACCCATTTGCCACCAACATAGATTCCGAAAAGAAGCACCTGGTCTAGACCCCGGGTTGCTCAAGAGAAAACACTGCAGTGATCTTTGTACCTCCTAACAAGAAGCACCGACTGTCGCCTTGGGTCCACCAGGAGACCCTGTCATTAGCCGTGGGCAGCACAGGAGAAACTCGGGTCTTCCAGCAAGGAACACCTCCATAGCCCTAGGTCCCCGAACAAGGAATGCCTGTCATTCTTCCTGAAACCCCAAGAAAAAATAACTCAGGCCACTGGGTCCCCCAACAGGAATCACCTGTCACAGCCGCGGCTCCCCTGAGGAAACAATGCCTGTTCTTGGCTGCCGGGTCCATGGTCAGTTTCAGCAAATGCCGCTCTGTGGGCCTGGGGCCTCCTGGGTTTCTGCAGAGGCAGGAGGGCTGGTTCCCACCGCTGCACCCCATTTATTTCTCCCAGACATGTGCAGCCTCTCCCAGATGGCTGCCAGGATGTGTGTGGCACAGCCTGGAGCCGTCCCTCTGATCCAGAGCCTGGGTGGTCAGTGGGTTTCCCAGGCAGCGCTGTGGCCTGGGGCCAGGACGGAGCGGTGAGGGGAGGCTCCCTGTGCTGTGGAGGGACTGGCCAGCATATGGGCAGGTCAGGGCTGGGGCGTGGGCCCTCCTGCGTGGCTGCGGGGCACCAGTGGCCCAGAGGTCTGCGCCGTGGGGGTGGGAGCACTGGCTGAGGCAGGGCAGTGCTAGAACCCATGTGTTAGGGCTCAGAAGCACTGGGCGCAGCTCCTGAGTCTCAGCAACTTTGCTTCCAGGTCTTCCCTGCTTGGCTGGCAGCTGGGGCATGGGCGCTCGCATCTGCAGCCCTTGGCACCAGGCAGTGGCGGTGTGCAATTTAAGGCCCACCAGACGCCCTGGGCCTGGTAACAGGGGGCCTGCCTCACTGCTCCCCACAGAGCCCTGGCAACCCCAGGCGTGTGCGTCCTGGGCCCCAGTTCTGAACTGCACACGTGTGGTGGAGGGTGAGGGCTGTCCTGTGTTCCCCACACCTGCAGAAGCCGGAAGCCATCTTGCCTAGTGCCCACCTGGCCAGGCACTTCCACCATGGGGCCTGGGACACACAACCCAGGGAGCCCTTCATGCCCATGCACAGGGCACTGCTGACCCCAGCACATGCCCAGGGTCCCTGTTGGGGCTGCACCTCCCTGATTTTCTCCCCGCCCCCCACCTTGCCTGGGTCACCCAGAAACGCAGCTCTCATGCAGTCTGTGTTCTCCCCTCCCCCCACCTTGCCTGGGTCACTCAGGGAACCAGCTCTGCTGAGATGGGGATTCTCCCCTCCCCCCACCTTGCCTGGGTCACTCAGGGAACCAGCTCTGCTGAGATGGGGGTTCTCCCTGCCCCCCACCTTGCCTGGGTCACTCAGGGAACCAGCTCTGCTGAGATGGGGGTTCTCCCCTCCCCCCACCTTGCCTGGGTCACTCAGGGAACCAGCTCTGCTGAGATGGGGGTTCTCCCCTCCCCCCACCTTGCCTACCCCAGACAGACTTTCTTCAGGTGACTGCTGGCCATGTCCTAGGTCTGGGGTGTTTGTTGAAGCAACTGCCCCTTCGTCTCAGGGATTCCCCACAGCACCCATGAAGCGTGGTCTCCCTCGTCAAGGTTTACAAAAGAGCACCTAGCCCAGGGGGCCACAGTCCCATCCAGGCAGTGTGGGGAGGCTGGCGCCCTCGGGGAAGACTGTGCCCACGTGCAGCTGGCTCTCCTCGTCCATTCCCAGACCCTGGGATGAAGAAGGGGTGCTGGTCCTCCTCCCACTGTCTTGTTCAGCACCGCTTGTTTTACGTGGAAATGACAGAATGACCTGAAGGTGCTGGCTGCAGGCCCGTTGGTACCACA
>CM052651.1:155088474-155113872 GCA_028533165.1 Leontopithecus rosalia
GGGCTGTGGGCATCTCAGCAGCTGTGACAGTGGGTACATGGGTGAGGGATGTCCTCACCCACACCCTGGGCTGTGGGTGTCTCAGCTGTGACAGTGGGCACCATGGATGAGGGCTGCCTGCATGCTGGCTTTGGCTGTCCATCCTCAAAGCTTATTTCAAGAAGAAAATAAAGATGGATGCAGGGTGTCCTGCCCTCTGGAAAAAAATAGCTGTTTTTAATTATGAGACAATGAGTGCATTCATTTGGAGAAGAACAGAGTGTTCAGAACCTTCTGAGGATAATGAGCTTCTGGTGACCACACAACCCTCTGGGCCGTGAAAATCACATCGCTAGACTCGCATGTCAGGTCTTTGAGAGGCACAGCAGGGAAGACAGGTGAGCCAGCCAGGTCTGCACACTGGAGGTCTGCACTCCCCAGTGACCCAGGACTGTGGGAGCAGGTGCCTCACCCCTCCAGGCTGGGGCCAGGAGGACAGTGCTGCTCTAGATACACCTGGGACAGTGCTGTTCTAGACACACCTGCATGTGTAGCAGGTAGGTCATTGGTCCCAAACACCAGTGGAATTTCAGGCAGCAGGCAGCCAGACACAAGCATGAGAGACCAGCACTCCAGCTGAGGCCCACTGCAGGATGGCAGCACCCACGTGACTGTGTAGGGTATCTGCACCCGTGTCACTGTGTAGGGTGGCTGCGCCCACGTGACCATGCAGGGTGTCTGTGCCCATGTCACCATGTAGGGTGGCTGCACCCACATCACTGTGTAGGGTGGCTGCACCCACGTGATCATGCAGGGTGTCTGTGCCCATGTCACTGTGTAGGGTGGCTGCGCTCACGTGACCATGCAGGGTGTCTGTGCCCATGTCACCGTGTAGGGTGGCTGCACCCATATCACTGTGTAGGGTGGTTGTGCCCCTGTTACCGTGTAGGTTAGGTGTGCCCAGGAGACTCCAGAGAGTCGATGCATCCAGTGTGACTGTTTGAAGAACGTGTGATCATGTGACTGTGAAGAGTGGCTGTGACCGTGTTACTGTTCAGAGTAGCTGTGTCCAGTAGGAAGGTATAGGGTGGCTGGTCCCATGTCACTGTGAGTAGTAGATATGACCACATAACGTGTTTGTGCAAAGAATGGGTGTGCACCTGTGTGGCTGTGTGTATAGTGCCACTGTGTAGAATGGGTGTGGTCCCATGTGGGTGTGTACAGTGTCACCGCGTGGAGTGGGTGTTCTCCCGTGTGTGTGTGGGTGTGTACAGTGTCACTGTGTGTAATGGGTGTGCTCCTGTGTGTGTGGGTGTGTGCAGGGTCACCGTGTGGAGTGGGTGTTCTCCCGTGTGTGTGTGTGTGTGTACAGTGTCACTGTATGTAATGGTGTGCTCCCGTGTGGGTGTGGGTGTGTACAGTGTCACCGTGTGGAGTGGGTGTTCTCCCGTGTGGGTCAGTGTGTACAGTGTCACTGGGTGTAATGGGTGTGCTCCCGTGTGGGTGTGGGTGTGTACAGTGTCACCGTGTGGAGTGGGTGTTCTCCCGTGTGGGTGTCGGTGTGTACAGTGTCACTGTATGTAATGGTGTGCTCCCGTGTGGGTGTGGGTGTATACAGTGTCACCGTGTGGAGTGGGTGTTCTCCCGTGTGTGTGTGGGTGTGTACAGTGTCACCGTGTGGAGTGGATGTGCTCCCATGTGGGTGTGGGTGTGCACAGCGTCACTGTGTGTAGTGCGTGTGCTCCCGTGTGGGTGTGTACAGTGTCCCTGTGTGGAGTGAGTGTTCTCCCATGTGGGTATGGGTGTACACAGTGTCACTGTGTGTAATGGGTGTGCTCCTGTGTGGGTGTGGGTGCACAGTGTCCCTGTGTGTAGTGGGTGTGCTCCCGTGTGGGTGTGGGTGTGTACAGTGTCTCTGTGTGGAGTGGATGTGCTCCTGTGTGGGTGTGGGTGTGCACACTGTGTGGAGTGGTTTTGCTCCCGTGTGGGTGTTCACAGTGTCACTGTGTGGAGTGGGTGTGCTCCTGTGTGGGTGTGGGTATGCACAGTCACTGTGTGGAGTGGTTTTGCTCCCATATGGGTGTTCACAGTGTCACTGTGTGTAGCGGGTGTGCTCCCATGTGGTGCGGGTTTGCACAGCATCACTGTGTGGAGTGGATGTGCTCCTGTGTGGGTGTGGGTGTCCAAGCGTCACTGTGTGGAGTGGGTGTGCTCCCATGTGAGTGTGGGTGTGCACAGTGTCACTGTTTGAAGTGGGTGTGGTCCCATGTGGGTGTGGTTGTGGACAGTGTCCCTGTTTAAAGTGAGTGTGCTCCTGTGTGGGTGTGCACAGTGTCACTCTGTGGAGTGGGTGTGCTCCCATGTGGGTGTGGGTGTGCACAGTGTCCCTGTGTAGATTGGAAATGCTCCCGTGTGTGGTGTGGGTGTGTAGAGTGTCACTGTGTGGAGTGGGTGTGCTCCTGTGTGGGTGTGTACAGCATAACTGTGTGTAGTGGGTGTGCTCCTGTGTGGGTGTGTACAGCGTAACTGTGTGTAGTGGGTGTTCTCCTGTGTGAGTGTGGGTGTGCACAGTGTCACTTTGAAGTGGTTGTGGTCCTGTGTGGTTATGGGTGTGTACAGTGTCACTGTTTGAAGTGGGTGTGGTCCCATGTGGGTGTGGGTGTGCACAGTGTCACTGTGTGGAGTGGATGTGCTCCCAGGTGGGTGTGGCTGTCCAAGCATCACTGTGTGGTGTGGGTGTTCTCCTGTGTGGGTGTGTACAGTGTCACTGTGTGTAATGAGTGTGCTCCCGTGTGGGTGTGTGCATGGTGTCATTGTGTGTAGTGGATGTGGTCCCGTGTGGGTGTGCACAGTGTCACTGTGTGTAGTGGGTATACTCCCATGTGGGTGTGGGTGTTCACAGCGTCACTGTGTGGAGTGGATGTTCTCCCGTGTGTGGTGTGGGTGTGCTCAGTGTAGAGTGGATGTGCTCCTGTGTGGGTGTGGGTGTGTAGAGTGGCACGGTGTGTAGTGGGTGTGTTCTCATGTGGGTGTGGGTGTGTACAGTGTCCCTGTGTGGAGTGGATGTGCTCCTGTGTGGGTGTGAGTGTTCACAGTGTCACTGTGTGGAGTGGATGTGCTCTCGTGTGGGCGTGGGTGTGTACATTGTCACTGTGTGGAGTGACTGTGCTCCTGTGTGGGTGTGGGCGTGCACAGTGTCACTGTGTGGAGTGGTTTTGCTCCCATGTGAGTGTGCAGTGTCCCTGTTTGAAGTGGGTGTGCTCCCATGTGGTGTGGGTTTGCACAGCATCACTGTGTGGAGTGGATGTGATCCCATGTGGGTGTAGGTGTCCAAGCATCACTGTGTGGAGTGGGTGTGCTCTCAAGTGGGTATGGGTGCGCACGGTGTCACTGTGTGGAGTGGGTGTGCTCCCATGAGGATGTGTCCACTGCCCACAGGGCCCACCCATTCAGCAGGCTTCTCCTCCGGGCAGGGTGGACACTGGTTGGCCCAGAGCGTTTTGTGCACCTGAGCAGGGGGTATCACTTTCCATGCCCAGGTGAAGAGAGAGCACAGGACACGCAGCTGTCACTCACTTGCTGCCCTTATGTAGTTGGGTCTTATGGCAAACAGCCTCTCATGGTCCCTGGGCTCACAGGCGCACACGCCAGATCGCAGTGATGTTCTGCATCCAACACGTATTTTTCAGCATCTTGATGTTGGACTCCTTTTCTGGATCAGTTTCATAAACACCTTTTCCTAGGATGGGTAGAGTGTGCATCGACCCTGGGCCATGTCCCTGCTTGGCACACCCTTCACTCCAGCCTGGATGTGCATGTAAATGATTTTAAGCTAAGAGAGAACAGTTTGTGGTGTGCCCGTGCACCCTCAGCTCACTTGGGAGTGAGAGGGTCGTGTGTTCTTCAGGGGGATCTCAGAGCCCATCTGATGTCATCAGAAGCTCCGTAGTTTAAGACCCTCCTGCAGGACCCTGGGACTGGAGCCTTCCAGGAGCATATGTCCAGTACGGCCTCTGTACCCACAACCTGCCCCTGGGAGTGGAGCTTTCCAGGGGAGCACATGCCCAGTGCGGCTTCTGTACCCACAACCTGCCCCCAGGACTGGAGCTTTCCAGGAGCACATGCACAGTTTCCTGGAGCACATGCCCAGTGCAGCTTCTGTACCCTTAACATATCCCCAGGACTGGAGCTTTCCAGAAGCACATGCCCAGTGTGATTTCCGTACCCACAACCTGCCCCCGGGACTGGAGCTTTCCAGGAGCACATGCACAGTTTCCCGAGCACATGCCCATTGCAGCTTCCAGACCCATAACCTGTCCCCAGGAGGCCCTGCTGTGTCAGAGGAGGACACGTCCTCCCCAGCTGAAGACAGCAGCGCCTGGAGTCAGTGGGGCCTCGCAGCTTCTCCACTTCCTCCACTGACGAGGAGGGTCCCCACCTTGCCCTGCACAATCCCGTGCTCTGAACAGCAGAGCATGGTGCTGCCAGGAAGCCAGCTGTGCCCCAGCGTGATTTTCATCTAGTGGAGGAAGTGAATTTGCAAGTGTGAATTCTGGTGCCGAGTGAGCACATGCCCACAGCGAGGCCTGAACCAGGTGCTGTGGAAATGGGAAGAAGCCCCAGCCAGACACAGGGGTTGGGGGGCAGCCCACAGTGGTCTCCTCCCGCCTGGTCATGCTTCTTCTGCTGGGGGACTTTATTCTTTATCCTTTCATGTGCTGGTTGCACGTTTCCTTCAGAAAAGGAAGCCACCGGCTGTGCTGTTTGGGGTGTGGTGGCCCCGGGGAGCATGTCAGCTTCCGAATCTGGACGACGACAACTCTCGGCTCATCCCCGCGATGGACTCAGGGCTCAGGAGACAGGAGCGAGGTGCCTTCAGGCAGTGGTTTCCGTAAACCAGCTGCCATGCCCTCCACGCAGACCCGAAGCATCCAATTAACATGAGGGTGACTCGGGTCTCCGCCCTCCCCTCCCTCCTCCTTTCTTTCACTCAGTCAACATTTTAGAAATTCATACTATGTGAAAGAGCCCAGGAACGAGCAAGAAAGACGAACCGGAAAGAGTTCCCAGACGAACCGGAACCGGAAAGAGTTCCCAGACGAACCGGAAAGAGTTCCCAGATGAACCGGAAAGAGTTCCCAGCCCCCAGGCCCCCGGGTACAGCGAGAGAGGCAAGTGCCCAGTGGTTTCAGCTGAAGTTGGTGGCGAACTCTGCACGCCCAGCAGGAGGTGGCACTGCCGTGTGTGCTGAGGAGCCTGGGGCTGGGCTGCAGCTGGAGTGGGTGCCGGATTCTGCATGCTAGGCAGGAAGGGGCACCGAGAAGGGACAGAGGTTTTCAGAAAGAAGACCAGATGGACGAGCAATGTGCAAGGAGTGGGGTGAGTGAAATACATAGTTCAGAGATGTGGATGTGCCCCTCTCCTTGCAGGAGTCGCTCCATTCAGGAGCTGATGGAGGTGGGCAGAGGAGGCGGCCGGGGCTGGGGAACCTGAGGACTTCATGCCTTGGGAAACTACATGGGGCTTCAGCAGAGGAAAAATGTGGCAGACTTTTAATGAGGTCAGCGCAGAACAGCACCCATGCAGAAAGGGCAGTGCACTCAGGGAGCCATGGTATCCCTGGTACAGCTGTGCCCCAGCCCTACCTGCCCCAGGGCACCCCAAATGGATGCTTCTTATGGACAAGACTTGAGTGCTTTAAGCAGGGGCATCTAGGGCTGGCCTTCTGGTGCCCACAGCATGAGGCACCTTCTTCCAATCCGTGACGCCTCCCAGGCTCCACGGCAGCATCCATGAGAGCCCCAAGTGTCCGGGCTGGGCCCAGCTGCACCCAGAGCACCCTAAGAGAAGTGGGAACTCAATGAATAGTCACTCAATAAACTACGGCCGCGTCTGACACAAGGCTGCTCTTCACCTTCATAGCCGAGGATGGCACAGGAAAAAGTTGGCATAATTACAGTTGAACACACAAAGTAGCTTTCCCTCCGGGAACTCCCTTAAGTCATTCCTACCATTAAAGGATTAATCAGTTCCTACTTATTAAAAGTACTTTTCTGAGAGGTAGCAAGCTTTGGTTAATGGAAGTTTAAATTTATGAAGAATAAACTTTTTTATGAAATAGTGTTTCCATCTAACTCTGCTAGCTCCACTTGACAGGTGGGTCTTTAGAAAAAACTATTTGAAAGAAAATCCCACAGAACCTCCCAGGTGGGGCGACGCTGAAGCCTCCAACCCCACGGAACCTCCCAGGTGGAGCGACGCCGGAGCGTCCAACCCCACGGAACCTCCCAGGTGGGGCGACGCTGGAGCCTCCAACCCCACGGAACCTCCCAGGTGGGGCGACCCTGGAGCCTCCAACCCCACCGAACCTCCCAGGTGGGGCGACGCCCGAGCGTTCAACCCCAAGGAACCTCCCAGGTGGGGCAACCCTGGAGCCTCCAACCCCACAGAACCTCCCAGGTGGGGCGACGCTGGAGCATCTCTGAGCTGGTGGGCAGCAGTAGGGCCGCCACTCTCACCTCTGAGCCCTGGGATGCCCCGCGGGCACGGGAACAAAGCAAGGAGGTTGTGTTGCTGCTGCCTGTTGGCCCAGAAAGCAGCTCCCACGTGTCAGGGTGGTGGGACGCACAGCTGGGCAGCCTGCCCTGACCCGCCCTCTAGTCCTGACCTTCATCAGATCCAAACAGGTCTAAACAAGACCTTCTGGCTGCCTCTTACTCACAAGGAAGTGACTGACATACTTTCCAGCTTGCAAGTGACGCATGTGCTTTTCCGGCTTCATCTGTGCAGCAAGCCGCTCGCAGCTGAGCTTGGAGGCAGCTCTGGCCTGCAGTGCAGCGTGGGAAGCAGGAGTGAGTGGCTCCAGATGGGAACGTCCTGCGTGCTGCCTCGGCCGCCGTTCCCGTGGGCCTGGGGCTGCCCTGCCAGGCAGGGTTCTGCGACCATCGGTGCTGCACCATCCGCCTCCTACTCAGGGTCTCCGTGGGGCTTACCCTTTCCTTCCTGGGAATGCTTAGCACCAGGCTGGGCTGTGAGACATGACTGTCCACCCTGTCTCACCCTACACATGGAACTAAATTCTAGTCACCTTAAACTGCTAAACACACAAACTGCCAAACTGTCAAACTAGTAGGGAAGCCATTTGGGGAGGCAGCAGTCTCTGGGTTGGCTGTGAGGGGACAAGTGGAGGCCAGCTGCCGTCGCAGCCAGAGGGCACTGAGGTGTCCAAAGATGCCGGTTTCCAGGCAGAGGAGAGGCGTCACCTTCAGAGACCCTGCGGCAGGCTCCTGGGTTAATTTAAACACCAGCAAGGACAGCAGCTGCGGGGATTAAATACACAGAAATATTGAGGTTGGATTGGTGGGTTCATGATATTATCAACATTATAATTGATACCTTTGATCACTGCTATTTGATAATCTGAACAAGTCAATATTGACAAATCACCGCTAATAAATATAATTAATGCAAATAAGTGGTTGTAAAACACAAACGTGTTAGAAGGGACTTCTTTTGTAGTTAATTTATCCTATAAAAGAGTTCTTAAAATCACACACACAACACACACGCACAAACACGCACACAAACATACATGCATGGTGATTCTTGCAGGACACCAGTGAATCAAATATTTTTTTTAAAAGCAGGTAAATAAGGAAATAGGATCTAACATTAATCTTGTCTTTTTTTAGAGGAACTGTGCCACTAACAGGGTACAAATGAGGGAAAGACTCTTTGGATGAGTCTCCCAGCTTCTAAATGGGGAAAGACGGCCTGAGAATCCTGCCCTTCGGCTGTTCCTCATCAGTGAAGCAAAGCAATGTCCTGAATGGCGGATTAGACCCCATGTAAAGGTAGACTCGCAAGCCCGTGCAAATGGTCAAACTTGGATGTGACAGTGTCCAAAGCCAGCTGCCAGCTATAGGAAGCACAGCCCACAGAGCGCTGAGCTGCACCGTGGCCAGACGCAGCCAGCACAGCCCAGAGGTGGGAGGCTCTGCAGGACCGATGGCTGTTTCATCAGCAGGCAAATCACACAGAGAGGGGGAGACAGGGAGGAACTTAGGTGCTGAGAGCGGAAGAGCCCCACCTCCCCCGAGAGTGCAGACACACGCACACTGCGATCCACACCGCAGTTCAGGGTGGGTGCTCGTGAATAACTAGGGCTGGTGAAGCCTGGTTGTGCATTTGATGGTGTTAGGGACCAGTGATAACTTTATAACATGACAATGGATTGTGGCTGTGGTTTGCTAAGCAGAGCTTATCTTTTTAGACTTGTAGGAATTATTTATGGAAGAAACAATGTGAGGTGTGGCCCTTGCCAGCATAACACGGGGTAGCTGGGGATGCTCTTTGCTGACCCTTGCTTTCTGGGTGTCCTCAGAAGTGCTGTGTCTTCAGTCACCACATGGGATATTCCGTGTTCTTTCTGAGTCCTTCGCCTGAGCTGGTGCTTGCTTAAATCAGATGGGTTCACTATACTATGTTTCCTATTTAAAAATTCTAAAATGCAGAAGAAAATAGGAGAATGTTTTTGTGGTTGGAAGGTGGAAAAATTTCCTAAGCAATGCACGAAATGCTGAAGCCCCAGAAAAGCCTCACATCAGAACAAAAATAAACAAATATTAAACCTTTTCTATTATAAGATCTACCATCAGGAAAAGGGAATGGGAGCCTGGAAGAAAATATTCACAGTGTACAACCCAAGGTAGCCATCCACACGGCACAAAAACCCAGAAAACAGAGCGACAGCGAGACCCGGGACTTTGGGGAAGTAAGACCACAATAACTCAAATGGCCAGCCTTGTTTGTCAGGGAAATGCTGAGTTAGAAAGTAGCAAAATGCACCTCACCCCTGAGACAGGCGGAAAGCAGCAGGGTGGACAGGGCAGGCTATGGCATGGGAGATGCTGGTGCGCTGTTGGCGGAGCAGAGGCTGATGACACCTCTCAGAAGGAAACAGCTTCATTGATTCACATTGAGATACGTTCCCTCTAACGGAGCCATTCTGTTCCCAAGATCAGCTCTAAAAGGCTCTTGCCCGCTGATAGCTTCACATTGTGCAAGCTGTGGTTTCCGTGGGTGGCATTTTGTGCTGCATCAGCTTTGCTCACTTGAAGCTGGGTTTCCCCAAATGCCCTTCCCCACCTTGTTCTGAGTGCTGGGAAACACTCCAGACATTTGACGTTCGAGACTGGGAAGCAGAAGTGAGGCAGCCCCCACAGACCAGAAGCGAGCAGCTCCCGTGAACACACTCACCCCGCTGGGGTGGGCAGCAGGACCATCCCCACAGGACCCTCGTCCAGCAGCCACGGGGACCTCTGGTTAATCTCAGGTCAAACCTGGATTTCTTGCTTCTCTTGGAAAAAATTGGCCACCTTGGGGCCACACTCCCACGCAGGAATAACCTCGTGTATATGGGAGGGTGCAACCACTGGCACACCACACGCAGGGCCACAGGTGTCTGCGGGGGCTGCGTGCCTCCCCACCCCCATGGGGTCCATGCTCAGGCCCAAGGCAGAGCCCCCATGAAGGCGGGCAGGGCAGATGGAGGTTCTTGGCAAGATTCCTGTGAGATGCAGGGAAGGACATGAGAAGAAAAGGAGGGGCAGGGAGAGAGAGAGACCAAAGAAGAAAGAGAGAGACAGAGAGAGAGAGAGAGACATTGGGAAGTTCTCCCTCCATCTTAGGCACACACAGGATTTTCTGTGCATCTGTAATGTGCTGTGTGCCACAGTGATGATCCAGGGTTGGCAGCTCCCGTTTTTCAGATGGCACTGAGGGTGGCCTTGCTCTGATAGAGTCCTAGATGCTCTTTACAGCCTTTGTCAATCCAAAGTCATTCAGAGCAGATATGTGCAGAGCAGGACATGAGGGCTCACAGAATTCTAGAGGCAGCGAGTGCCCCAGGGCCAAGGGGCAGTGGCACAGACAACCTTAGCACACACACAGGAAGCCCAAGACACACAGAGCCCTACTACGTACATACAACCCATCACAAACATACAACCCACCACATACAGACAGCCCATCACACACAGCCCACCACTTACATGGACAGACACACACATAGACAGCCCTGCCACACACAGAGGCAATCCCAACACACACAGACAACTGCAACATGCAGTCAACCCATCACACACAGACAGCCCATCACACACAGTCCATTACAGACAGCCTATCATACACATCCCACCACATACACAGACAGACACACAGACAGCCCACCACACACAGACAGCCCATCACACAGACAGCCCATCACACACAACCTGTCACACACAGTCCATCACAGAGAGCCCATCACACACAGACAGCCCATCACAGACAATCACACACAGCCCATCACACACAGCCCCAACACACACAGCCCATCACACACAGACAGCCCATCACACAGACAGCCCATCACACACAACCTGTCACACACAGTCCATCACAGATAGCCCATCACACACAGACAACCCATCACACACAGACAGCCCGTTACACACAGACAGCCCCATTACATGCACAGACAGCCTCACTACACATACAGACAGTCCATCACACACACACATTCTTGCTGTGTTTCTTCCTGGAATGTGGGGGCTCAGGGCTCTGCTCTGCCCCTGCAGACTGGGAGACTCTCTGATCTCTGAACGTGAGCTGTGGATGCGGGGAGGTCACAGCTGAGTTGTGGCCATCTCTGCTGCAGCCATCAGCTGTGGTGGAAGGTGAATCCATGACCCCCCAGGTTGGAGGAGCTGGGTGTGTTCAGGATTCTGCTGCCCTCTCTGGTGGAAGGGGAACCCTCCCCCTGGCACAGTCATCACTCACAGGCTTTGGTGCAGAGGGCAGACCCAAGCACCCCAGGGGAGTGGCACCACTGGATGGAAACTGGTCAGTGGCCTCTGAGCCCAGGAGGAACTTGGGTGATGGCCACAGCTGCTCCTGTGAGGTGGGGAGGGCAAGCCCTGCAGAAGACTGTGGGTGGCATAGAGGCTCTTGCCATGGGGGGGACCAGCCCTGCAGAAGCCTGCATTGGCACAGAGGCTCATGCTGTGGGGGGACGAGCCCTGCAGAAGCCAGTGGGTGGCACAGAGGCCCTTGCAATGGGTGTTGGGGGGGCCGCCCTGCAGAAGCCAGTGGGCAAGGCAGAGGCCTGGGGGCTGCTGGGGGCCTCAGCCCTGAGACAGCCTTCAGAAAGCCCTGCCACAGCCTTCTTCTGGAGTCCCCTTGACTCTTACTGTCTCTGTGGTCCCATGTGTGGTACATGAGGTGTGTGGCCCCTGCATTTCCCCAGAAACTCCCTCCCTCCACATACAGGGCCCCAAGCTGTGAGGTGGAGAGGACCCCTGGGTCCCGAGTGGCCACAGCCATGCTGAGAACACGTGTGGATTTCTGGGCCCTCCTCACAGCCAGGTCATGGTTTTCATTAAAGAGCACATGAGAAATGGAAACCCGGTAAAACGTTTTCAGAGCAGCTTGGAACCCCTGGAGCCTTCAGGCGTTTGGCAGGCTCCGGAGCCCTGAGAGTGGGTATCAGGGCAGAAGGCGGAAGTCTCATCACTGCAGGCATGGTTCCAGGCTCTGTGCAATCAGCTAACGGGAAAGCATCTCCCCAGCTCTCAAAGCTGGGACCTGCAGGGATTCTTCCACTAACGGGCCTGCAGGACCATGTGAGAATTCAGTACATCTCATGTACATGAGAAACATGTCCTGCCAGGCCTTGGCGGAGTTCCAGGGCAGCCACAGCTGAGGCCTCTGCAGGGTCACGATGCCTAAACCTCAGAGACAGTGTGCGGGGCGCTTCATGACGTGTCGAGGTGGAAGGAGGCCGTGCCGCCCAGCAAGGCGAGATGAGGTGGGTGAGGTTCCAGACAGGGAACTGTGGGCTTAGGGGGCATGCTCAGCCACACCAGAGGTCACTCACTATCACGGGCAGCAGGCAGAGACCCCAGGACAAACCCCCCAACTCTGTGGTCCCAGAGACGAGGCCCCAGGCCCCAGGCCCCAGGGCTCAGAAGACCTTGATGGCCCTCTGAGTGGATGTCACATCCCCGGTCACATTGGCAGAACTGGGGGACACAGCTACTGGCCCTGAGGAGTGGGGTGCACCTGAATCACCCCAAAGCCTCTCCCAGGCCCCTTCAGCAAGGCAGGAATGGCCTCCACAGCTGTGCTCTATGGCCCCGAGGTAAGAACTCAGCAAGAAATGGCTTTGGCTTTGGTTGGGCTGTGGATGTGGTCACCTCATTAGAACACAAGGCACATTCGAGTGGCCAGCGTGGCCAGAGTCAGGTCAGCCAGGGTCAGCACGTCCTGCCGTCACCACTATGGGTCTCCTCCAGGAAGGACACCAGGAACTCTAGTTTGCTGTGGAGGCTCAGACGGAGCGAAGTCCAGCTGATTGTCCCCTAGGAATGAAAATCCTCTAATTCAAGATCTGAAAATCTCTCCTGGGGGCCCAGTTAATAGGACTGGGTGGGGAACTCACTCCCATGGCACTCACTCTCCAGGGTCAGTGCCTGAGCTGACGTGGCCACAGCAAGCAGGACAACCCTGGCCCACAGTAAAGGCGGGTGCTCTAGAATCAACACTTCACATGGTCCTGGTGGAACCTGTAGCCAGGCACAGGAATGGCCCCTCAGGCAAAGCAGTTCCAGTGATGGGAGACCACCAGGAAAAACCACAAGGCCACCCTAACAAGGGCCACAGAGTCACTCAAGGGGAGACCACAGGGTCAGTCTAGAGGAGGCCGGAGGGTCACTACCGGGGAGGCCACAGGGTCAGTCTAGAGGAAGTCAGAGGGTCACTACTGAGGGGACCAAAGGGTCACTCTAGGAAAGAACAGCCTTGCTCGGAGGGTCTCATCTCTGCTGCACATTTTTGAGATGACATTTCCTAACTTTTGCCCCATTTGAATCATGTAGAGATAAGCCCCCAATGTGTCTATGTTGTTTCAGATTTAAAGAGGCTGTAAGCTTTGAGCTTTTCCAGAGACTGAGACTTGCACCTAGCTCGCTGGCTGTGCCAGCACTGGACATGTGGAGAGGCCAGGGTTCAGGCTGGCACCCACTCTGCCAGAGACTTCCACCCAGCCTGGGGCAGGAGCTGCAACCCGGCCACGCCTGCTGGTCCAAACTTTTCAGGCTGTGGCTGTGGGCACCTGACATGGTCCTTGCCTGAGTGGGGGCCAGAAAATCCCACACACCATCCGGGAAACAAAGGCAGTGAACGGAGATGATGCCAACGGCAGTTTTTGTGTCCTTCTTCACCCTGGGGCCCCAAGGCAGCCTCCGCCATGCAAACTGGCCATGTGTCATTGAGGCTACAGCCTGCGCCTCTTCTGGAGCCCAGATCCATGCCTGGCAGCTCCAAAGCGGCCCTGACTCCGTCTCAAACTGCCACTCCCACAGCTAAGCAGGTGCGTCTCCTCTTTTTCATGCACATACTTCTTTGAGTGCTTCCACGCTAAGTGAGAGGAGAAGCCAAGGGAGCTTGGTGCTGCAGAGCCCAAACCTGAACTGTACTAGACGTGGTTCAGGCTGGTGCACAGGGCAGTGGGGCTTGCAGTAACCCGGCAAGAACCCCGGGTGGATGGAGGTGATGTGCGGAGCTGAGGATAGAGGTGATGTGTGGAGACGTAGATGGAGGTGATGTGTGGAGATGAGGATGGAGGTGATGTGTGGAGATGAGGACGGGGGTGATATGTGGAGATGAGGATGGGGGTGATGTGCGGAGATGAGGATGGGGGTGATGTGCGGAGATGAGGATGGGGGTGATGTGTGGAGAGGCAGATGGAGGTGATGTGTGGAAATAAGCACTCAGATCCTGGTGGTTTTCCATGCAGGAAATTCTGCTGTGATGGAGGCCAGGTGTCAGCCTGTCAGCACAATATGGGGATCACTAAGCTCTCACCTCAGCCTCAAACAGCGTGTCCTATGGGACAGCACAATACCGTGCGTGATGGACACGGCTGGACACATGTGACCTGCAAGGCAGCAGACAGCAGCACCATAGCAGCTACTCGATAGAAATTAAAGACCCAAGTCCACAACCACAGATTCGGAAGAGGGGTGAGCCAGGTGGTCAGCATTATAGAGCTCTTCAGACAGGATGGGGTCCTCCATGTGCCCCTCAAGAGGCAGACACTCCACATGTGTAGTGGGGACCCACAAGGGAATGGCCACCTCTGTCTCAGGAGGAACAGGCTGAGGCCACCTTCCCCTATCAGGGCCATGCCTGCAAGGAAAGAATTTCAAACTTCAGATCTGATCGCTCTGGAAACAGAGTGGGTGTTTAAGCTCCTCTCAGCCTGGCAGTGGTGGTGTCCATGGGCGGCAGGGGCCAGATCCTGAGGCTGCCACACTCCCTGCACCATGGCAGCCACAGGAACCTCAGGCACCTGCCCGAGGTGCCCAGCCATGGTGAGGCCTGGGCCACCACCCTCTGCTCCAGCACCCTGTGCTGCTTTCTGGGTCTCCTTCAGCTGCAGGAAGCCAGGGCCGCTGCCCATCCTGAGGCCCCATTGCTCTTGCCACCCTCTCAGCCTGCACCTGCTGCAGAGTCCAGAGAGGTTTTCCAGCAGAGACTGTGACCGCAGCTGGTGAGAGGTGAAGAAGGGTCCTGCTCCACATTAGACATATCCAAGGCGCCATCCACAGGGAAACACGCACAGGATATTGCAGCATACATCTGACACAGACGCAGGGGCTGTGAGAATGTGGAGTGGCTGCTCATGGCAGCCCAGGGCCACATTTTCTTGGATCATCTTACCTCCCTGCTCAGTGGAGGCTAAGAACCCCAGGTAGAGCCGCAGCGGTCCACCCCATGCAGCACCATGGACTCCAGCTCTTCCTCCTCCCCAGGACAGGTTCCTCTGATGAGAGCAGGATCACAGCACTGGCCTGGGCACCCCGGCCACAAACCCGGCCATGACTCGGCCATTTCTGAGCCACGCCCCTTGGGCCAGGGCCACCTACCTGCCATCACCGGGGGATGGGCCATGCTGAGGGTCTGGGGAGCCATTGAACCACTAGGGCAAGGTTCCTGGCAAGAGTCACCAGAGTAGGGGGAGACACAGAGTCAGGGCTTGGCACAGGGGGTGCCCTGGGGAGTGGGCGTGAGGGCCACCTTTGTGAGGTGAGGTCACCAGACAGAAGTCAACATGTGGCTGGCCAGAGAGAATAGCCAGTGACCCAGGGCCTTGGAGGGAAAAGAAAGCTTGGGACCCATGGAGTGAAGGCTGGGAGAAGGCACACGAGGGCAGCTTGAGCACAGAGAGCCCCGGGAGATGGCCGTGATGGCCAGCCCTGGGGTGGCCTGAGGGGACCTGCCTTCCAAGGCCATATCATCATAACTCTGTGAGCATTTACACTGATAAACACATTTGACAGGCGCTAGCGGCTGGCATGCCTTCCCTCATTCATTCCCATGGACACCTTCTTCGTGGCCATAGCCTCCCTAGCCCCAGTTTGTGCCAGGCCTATGGCAGGGCTCCGTGCCTGCAGATCCACCCCGTGCCAGCCTCTGTCCTGTTCCCCAAGGCTCGGTCTCCCTGCAGCCCAGTGGCCTCTCTGCTCCCATAGCCGCCTCAGCTGGGCACCGTCACACCGGGTTACCATGTGGCTGGATGGGATGAGCCCTGTGGGGCTGGGATGTACAGGTCAGCAAAGCAAGCAGCACCAGGCTGGTCTGGAGATACTAAGCCAGAGGCTCCTGCATCTGGCAGGCTGTGCCTGGGAAAGCTTCCTGGATCCAGCCCTCCGGCCCAGCTGTGTCCTCAGCAGGTGGGGCAGCCCAACCCTCTGATCCCCGTGGACCTGTGGCCAGCCTTGTGTGTGCCTGTGGCACATTTAAATGACAGGTGAATTAAGAGGAGGACCTGCCTGTGGACCTGTTCAGCCTCCTACGACCTGCAGGTACACAGTGGTTCCTTCCTCATACCGTCAAGGGCTAGCGGGCTGCCCCATCTCACCACACGAAGTCACACGCGGCACATGTTTCCTGGTACTTCCCTCAGCTGCTACTGCTGGGTTCTAGCCTCCAACAAGCCAGCCCCAAACCAGGCCCCTGGCAACTACCCTGGCCAGCCAGCCCTTCAGCCCCTCTGTGACTGTCTGGCCTCAGGCCCTGGCCTCTGGTGCTCCTCCTCAGAACCTAGAAATTCTCTGCACACAGTTATCACCATGATCAACAACATGCACCCCTGTATGTTCATACACATGCATGTGCTCCAATAATACACACTTACATGCCCGCACATACACATATGCATATTATACACACAGGCACACACAAACTCACATGCACACATATACACACAACACACAAGCACACACGTGCATTTACATTAACACACAACACACATGCGCACAATTTGCATATACATCATATACACACAACACAAGCATGCGCACATGTGCATATATATTACATGGACACACAACACATGACACACATAAGCATACACAAATGTGCATATACATCACACACATACAGTACCCACAAGCACACACACACGTGCATATACATTACACCCATACACAACATACGTTCACAAGCACACAAACACACATATGCATATACATTACACACAGGCATACACAATAGAACATTCACACACAACACATGACACGCACAAGCACACGACACGCACAAGCACATTTGCATATACATCAACACACAGATTATCACACTCACAAGCATGCACACATATGCATGTACAGTACACACACAGACACACGCAGTAAAACTCACATGCACCCACATACACAAACACACACAGCACAAACAAGCATGAGAGTCCATCTAAGTAAATGGACTATTGGATAGAGTGGAAGTCCCCTGTCACCCTCTGCTTTGAATAGTTTGCTATTTGCATGATTTGGAGGGAAAACCAAAGCTCTTAATAAGGTAAAAATGGTCATTTCTTACCTTGAAACATGAGCACGTGTCTGTATGCCATGTGTAGCCTGTCCGGAAGATGGTTTGCATTGTGGGTTTCTGAGTGTGCTTTACAGGAAGTAAAGGATGAGGCCCCGACATGTGACGGGCCCCCGTGTCACACGCTGGTTACCCCGCAGAGCTTCCCCGTTTGTGTGGATTGTGACAGTGACTCGAATCAGGGCTAAGTGCAGTGACCTCTTGTTAATGCCAGAGAGGTCTGTGGACCAACGTGCTTTCTGCTCACATCGCCTGAGAAAACGGGGCCCGGTAAAGGCGACATGTTCAGTGAGTGTTCTTCATCACACAGCCTTCCATGAGGAAGGGATGACCTCTTCAGCCGGTGCTGGGAAACCTGGCTGTCCACATGCAAAACAAGAGCTGGACACTTACCTTACACTATGAACAAAATCAACTCAAAATATATCAAAGCCTAATGCAAGACCCAACACTGTAAATGCCTTAAAAGAAAACATCATGGAAGTTTTTATTAAATAATTGGATTTGGCAAAAATTTCCTGCCTATGACACCAAAAGCACAGACAATAAAACAAAAATCCACAAATTTTTATTAAATAATTTAAGTTAAAATAAAAAAAAACTTCTGTACATCAAAGGACACAATTGACAGAGGAAAGACAACCTATGGATGGGAGAAAATACTTGCAAATCATTTATCTGGCAAGGGGGTAATATCCAGAATATTTATATGACTCCTAAAACTCAAGAACAAAAACCAAATAACCCCATTAAACATGGGCAAGGGACTTGCAAGGACATTTCTCTAAAGCTGGTGTATAAGTGGCCAGCAAGCATATGAAAGAAGCTCAACACCACTTAATATGAGGGAAATGCAAATCAAAACCGTAAGATCTCACCTCACATGCAGTCAGGTGACCGCACTCTACAAAAATTAGCAATTGTTGGCAAAGATGGAGAGGAATTGGAACCCTTGCTCCCTGTGGGCGGGAATGTGTGCAGCCGCTGTGGAAAACGCGATGGCAATGCCTCACAAAATAAACATGAAATTAGCATATTATTCAGCAACCCTTCTTCTGGGTGTATATGCAAAAGAATCGAAAGCAGGATCATGAAGAGATATTTGTACAATCCAGCAGCATTATTCACAATGGTTAAAATGTGGAAGCAATCCAAGTGTCCATCAACAGATCAGTGGATAAACAAAGTGTGTGTGTGTACGCATAGTGAAACATCATTCAGCCTTAAAAGGAAGGAAATTCAACACATACTACAACGTGGACGACCCTTGAGGGTACCGTGCTCAGTGGAATAAGCCAGCAGCAGAGAGCCAAGTCCTACATGACCCCATTTACCTGAGGTCCCCAGAGGAGCAGAAAGCAGGAATGTGGGTGTGGGGGCCAGGAGCCACGGGGAGTGAGTTTAATGGGGATGGAGGTAAAAAGGCTCTGGACTAGCTGCACAACAGTGTGGATTTACTTAACACTAAGGAGCTGAACATCTAGAAATGGCTGAGACCATCCACGATGCGGGGTGTTCTACTGAAGAATTTCCCTGGCTCCCAAGGACCTTACCACTGAGCAAGAGTAAGAGGCAGGTGCTGATGAGAGCGGTGGGTACTGGACACTTGCCCTGAGGTTGATGTTTCCAGGCAGGTCTGATGGCCACCAGGACAGCGCCCAGTCCTTGGCTCTCTATGGAATCTCCTCTCCCATGCCATGGGGTGACCCAGTTCCAACAGATGGACGGCACCTCCACGTGACCCTAAGAAGCGCTCTTGGTGAATGTGTGCATGTGACTTGCTGGGAATGTGTTTCCAAATGTACCCAGAGAGAAAGAAAATACATTTTAGAGATTCTTCTAAGTCTTAGGACTGGCACTACAGCCAGACGCTGTGGCACTGTCTCCTGAGATTTCGTGGAGCCTACAGACTTTGAGGAAGTCTGAGAACCAGCAACGTCATCTCGACATTGCCAAGTCATCTTCCAGGAAGCAGGACACCTCCTCTTGGCTGGAGAGACTTTCGCTCGATAGAAAAGTGGTTCCCTCACCATCAAGGTGCTGAGCAGGTAGGTGCCCTATCCAAGCTGCCTGAATTCTCCAAGGCTGGAACTCAGAACCACATATGTGTGTGAGGTGTGGATTCTTCTGTCTCTGCTCTGCCCACCTTTTCCACTTCCTCAGCAACACCACAAGAGTGACTCACATCACCCGGCCCCGACCAGAGGCCTGGCACTGATGGGTCTGCCCTGGGGAGCCCCTGGGGGCAGGAAGATCTTGGTGCAGGGATGTTCAGAAAGTTTCGGACACTCCACAGGACACCTCTGCCTGGAGCCAGCCCATCCCATGAGGGGTCGGTCGGGTGCACATGAACCCCTCACCTACTTGAAAGTGTGGAACGATCTACAGTAGGCAGTTGGGAAACAGTTTTCTAACGAGAGAGAGAAGGAGACAGAAAAGTGGACGGTGAGTGTTAGTAGGAGTCAGGTTTGTCGGAAATTGAGTTACTTACCCCTTCTCCTTACCTTAGACAAACTGAGGTGAAAAGCAGTTTGTTTTAGTGGTACAAAAATCTTTTTTTTTTGGAAACTTCACTCATCCATTTATTCATTTATGAATCAAATCTTTTCTAGGACCTTTTGCTGGGTTAGAAACCCCCAGAAGAAAGTGATATGGGGCCCTTCCCTTCCCGCGCCACAGACAATGTTAACCAGAATGGACACAGTGGCAAAACCACCCCTTTCCAAATGCACGTTTTCAACAAGGCCGAAAGTGTGGCCATGGAGAGATCCTGCAGCCACAGGGCGAGACGTGATGCCCAGGAAAGAGCTGCTGGGACCAGTGAGTCCGAGTATCTACAGGCTGGGTCCCCATGTGCTCTACACCCTCCTCCCAGGCAGCTCTGTCACCCACAGGGTGTGGCTTTGCGAGGGCCAAGTCAATACCGGTGCGGCCACCAGTGGGCTGATTGACAAGACAGGACTAATGTGAGGACACTGTGTTTCTAAAGATTTAATTGGAAATCAAAATGTAAATTTGGGAAACAGGAAATGAGACCAGGAGGAGGCCCAGAAGTTCTGTGTTTGGTGGACGCAGGGCTCCTGACAGTGCAAAGCTAGGTGTGCAGGGAAGAGGAAAAGGCAGCGTGGAGCATCCAAGGTGGCTGCCTCGGCTTGAGTTGTCAGTTTCTCACCTTCTGCTTTATACTTTCTGTATTTTCTAATATTTTTACAGGGCATTCTTGTGATACACTAAGGAGGGCATTACAAAGAAAATAATCATAATTTTTTTTAAATAAAGATTAAAAATGTGTTCAAAGAAGTGACAAGCGTGGCTCCTTCCTGTTGTGAAAAAGCTCCATGCATGGCAAGCTTCTAAGTCCCTCTCTCTTTGCGGCCAAATAAATAAAGGTCCTTGGTGTTTTAGAAGGCCAGGTGGACTCCTACTGTTCGTGCTCTTATGCATCCGATGTAAACCTTGTGTTGCACCTAAGGCTTGTACACATCACTGTGCTTTGCTCCGAAGTGGCCCAGAGTAAGCATGGATGTTTCAGGGCCTTTAAAAGGAGTGAAGTAACAAGATCTCGTGGTCCATACACACAGCCCATTTAAGTCTTATGTTTCAAAAACATATTCTGAATCACTGAGCTTGAGAATAAAGTGACTCAAGTTGTGATATTTTTACCGGGTATTCTAACAAAATTCTAAGCCTCCATGAGGGTCTAAATGGACCCCTTCTCTCCGCCAACGGCATTCTGAAGTTAATCTGAAAAACTCCTTCAGGCCATGATAGGACGTGGGGGTCAGACATGCCTCATTATACCCTCCAGCTGCTGGAACTCAGGAAAAACTGGCCAGCATGAACATCAGCACAGACCTTAAGCCTGAGAGGAAGCATTTAGTTTCTTGTCTCTGCAGCCTGCTACATGGAGGCTTCATCTGCATAAGAAAAGCTTGGTCTCCCCGACCACTTATTTTAGCCCAGACACCGCCTTCCTATGGATTCTAAGTCTTTAGATAATAACAACTCTTTCAACCATTGCCAATCAGAAAATTGTTGAATCCACCTGTGACCTGGAAGCACCCCCAGACCCCCTGCCTTCCCGTTGTCCCACCTTTCCAGACGGAAGCAATGTGCACCTGATGTGCACTGATCGATGCCTTACATCTCCTGAAAATGTATAAAGCTGTAGGCCAATCACCTTGGGCCCATGTTCTCAGGACCTCCTGAGGCTGTGTCTCAGGCCATGGTCACTAATATTGACTCAGAATAAATCTCTTCAAATATTTTACAGATTTTCACTCTTTAATCGATAAGGTTTTCCTGCTTCTTGGGCTACAAGTTGGCCCTGAACAGCCTTGGAAGCTCTGCCTTTGGGTGATGGCTCCAAATTGCTCGTCCCCATCACGGCACGAGCCAGGTATGTGGCCCAGTGCCCAGCCTCCTCCCTGCATGCAGTCCAAGCAATGAGTCTCAGACAAGCACCTACCACTGCAAGCTTTAGATGCCCATGGAGGAGCCAGGCCCATCTGTGAACATCAAACTCACTGCCAGCCAGAGCCATGGCTCACACTGGATTCCTGCTGGGTGTACCTGACTGGCCACATCACCAGCTCTGGCCATGTCAGATACTCCATGTTCCTCTGCCTGGGCTGTTGGGGGTGTCCTGCTGCTGTCCCTCCGGAGGCAACCTTGCTGTCTCTCCTAGGTGGTTCCCAGGGTTGACAAAGACACTAAGGACAGGACTGGGAAGAGGTGAAGGAGGATGGGTGGGGCCCTTGCCCTGTGCAACACTCTCCACCCCCCACCCAAGACTACCTGCACTGCAGCAGCCCAATGTTGCTGTCCCTGGCAGCAGGTCTGGAGTGGCTTGGGTGGGGACCTCAGCCATCCCCTCCTTCCCACCTTATATTAGTCCATTTTCATGTTGATAATAAAGACATACCCAAGACCGGAAAATTTTCAAAAGAAAGACGTTTAATGGACTCACAGTTCCACGTGGCTAGGAAGCCTCACAATCATGATGGAAGGCTTGTCCACAGGAGCGGGCCATGTCTTACATGGATGGCAGCAGGCAAAGAGAGAGCTTGCAGAGGGAAACTCCCCCTTATGAAACCATCAGATCTCATGATACTTACTATCACCAGAACAGCATGGGAAAGACCTGCCTCCATGATTCAGTTACCCCCCGCATTGGGTCCCTACCACAACATGTGAGAATTCAAGATGAGATTTGGATGGGGACTCAGCCAAACCATATAATTTTGCCCCTGGCTCCTCCCAAATCTCATGTCCTCATATTTCAAAACCAATAATGCCTCCCCAACAGTCCCCAAAGTCTTAACTCCCTTCAGTATTAACTCAAAAGTCCACAGTCCAACGTCTCATCTGAGACAAGAAAAGTATTTTTGCCTATGAGCCAGTAAAGTCATAAGCAATTTAATTAGTTCCTAGATACAATAGCAATACAGGGATTGGGTAAATAAAACTATTTCAAATGGGTGAAATTGGCCAAAACAAAGGGGCTACAGGCCCCATGCAAATCCAAAATCCAATGAGGCAGTCAAATCTTAAAGCTCCAAAATGATCTCCTTTGATTTTTCCAGGTCACACTGATGCAAAAGGTGGGTTCCCATGGTCTTGGGCCACTCCGCCCCTGTGGCTTCTGATGGTACAGCCTCCCTCCCAGCTGCTTTCACGAGCTGATGGTGAGGGTCTGAAGCTTTTCCAGGGACACAATGCAAGCTGTCAGTGGATCTACCATTCTGGAGTCTGGAAGACAGTGGCCTTCTTCTCACAGCTCCACTAGGCAGTGACCCAGTAGGGATTTTGTGTAGGGGCTCCAACACCACATTTCCCTTCTGCACAGCCTTAGTAGAGGTTCTCCATGGGGGCCCCACCTCTGCAGCAAACTTCTGCCTGGGCATCCAGGCATTTCCATACAACCTGTGAAATTTAGGCGGAGGGTCCCAAACCCCAGTACTTCCATGCACTCACAGGCTTAACATCATATTGAAGCTGCCAAGGCTTGGGGCTTGCACCCTCTGAAACCATGGCTTGAGCTCTCTGTTGGCACCTTTCAGACATGGCTGGAGCAGTTGAGATGCAGGGCACCAAGTTCCTAGACTGCACACAGCACAGGGACCCTGGTTCTGGCCCATAAAAACACTTTTTCCTCGTAGGTCTCCAGACCTGGGATGGGTGGGGCTGTTGTGAAGCTTTCTGACATACTCTAGAGACATTTTCCCCATTGTCTTGAGGATTAACTTTTGGCTCCTTGTTACTTATGCAAATTTCTGTGTTTGGTTTTCTCTTCAGAAAATGGGTTTTAGTTTTGTATCACATTGTCAGGCTACAAATTTTCTGAACTTTATGCTCTGTTTTCCTTATAAAACTGAATGTCTCTAACAGCAACCAAATTACCTCTTGAATGCTTTGCTGCTTATAAATTTCTTCTGCCAGATACCCTAAATCATCTCTCTTAAGTTCAAAGTTCCACAAATCTATAGGGCAGGGGAAAAATGCCACCAGTCTCTTTGCTAAAACAACAAGAGTCACCTGTGTGCAGTTCCCAACAAATTCCTCAATTCCCTCTGAGACCCACCTCAGTGTGGACTTTATGGTCCATATCTGTATCAGCATTTTGGGCAAAGCCATTCAACCAGTCTCTAGGAAGTTCCAAACTTTTCCACATTTTCCTGTCTTCTTCTGAGCCCTCCAAACTGTTCCACCCCCTGCCTGTTACCCAATTCCAAAGTCATTTCCACATTTTCAGGTATCTTTTCAGCATCACGATACTCTTTGCACTACCAATTAATATATTAGTCCATTTTCACCTGCTGATAAAGACATACCTGAGATTGGGCAATTTAGAAACAGAAGAGCTTTAATGGACTTACAGTTTCACATAGCTGGGGAAGCCTCACAATCATGGCAGAAGGTGAAAGGCATGGCAGACAAGAGAGGAGAGCTTGTGCAGGGAAACTCCCCCTTATATAACCATCAGACCTTAGGAGACTTATCATCACAAGAACAGCATGGGAAGACCTGCCCATATAATTCAATTACCTCCCACTGGGTACCTCCCACAACACATGGGAATTCAAGATGAGATTTGGGTAGGGACACAGCCAAATGATATCACACCTCATTTCACATTTATCTCATCACAGCAGACTCCAAAGCAGGAGGCCAGGCCTAGCAGTGCAGTATCACAGGTACAGGAAAAGAAAGCCTCCCTGCAGCATCCAGCCATGTGCCCTGCACTGTGGCTGCAATACTGTGGGGCATCCAGCCATGTGCCCTGTGCTGTGGCTGCAATGTTGCAGGGCCTGCTCCCTGCTTCTCTGGTCCTGACGGGATTGGAGCCTCAGCCCTTGCAGGGCACAGCATCTCTGCTGGAAGCTCTGCTCCAGTGCAGTCCTGCAGACACCAGCCTGGACTCAGCCATCTATCAGGACTGGCCTGACTGATCCCAGCTTCACTATGAATGGATGTCTCCAGATGAATGACCCCATTAGGGATGGGACTATCCACTGGAAACTGGACTTACGGCTTCCTTGTCTCCAGGGTCACAGTTGCCCCGTGTGAAGTCCCATGCCTTCCCTTAACAACGGCTTTATTTGTTTGCCCTGTTTACTGACTGCGGCTTTTGTCTTTCAGCCTAATTTCTGCCCAGCCCTTGACAGAGGCATGGGAGAGTGCTTTGCCTTATCTGAACCTGGAGTTGGACCTAGAGATGTGGAAATCTCTGAAGCTTGTGAGCTGCCCTTTTCTCTCTGCCATGGCTTATCTGAGCTTGGGGGAATGTCTGCTCTGATGGGAAGGGATTCAGAAAAGCTTCTGACTCATTTCCTGTCCTGTCCTCATGACCCTTGCAAAGCTGAGGTGTTATAGCTGCCAGGGAGGCTGAGACTGCTTCCCTCAGCCCTTACCTTGCTGTACCAGTCCATTCTCATCCTACTAATACATACCCGAGACTGGCTAATTTATAAAGGAAAAAGGTTTAATTGGCTTGCAGTTCAGCCTGGCTGGGGAGGCCTCAGAAAACCTACTATCATAACAGAAGGTGAAGGAAATGTGTCCTTCACATGGCAGCAAGGAAGGAGAAGTGCTGAGCACAAAAGGGGAAAATCCCTTCTAAAACGATCAGATCTTGTGAGAACTCACTCATGGTCACGAGAACAGAATGAAGGTAACCACTCTCATGATTAAATTACCTCCCACTGGGTCTCCTCCATGACATGTGGGGTTTATGGGAACTACACTTCGAGAGGAGGTATGGGTAGAAACACGGCCAAATCATATCATACCACCCCTGCCTCCCCCAATCTAATCATACCTCTGCCCCCCAATCATATACCACCCCTGCCTCCAAATCATTTCATACCACCCCTGCCCCCCAATCCTATCATACCACCCCTGCCCCCCAATCATATCATACCACCCCTCCCCCATCATACCATACCACCCCTGCCCCCCAAATCATATCATACCACCCCTGCCCCC
>CM052651.1:155114372-155133300 GCA_028533165.1 Leontopithecus rosalia
CAAATCATATCATACCACACCCTGGCCCCCCCAATTCATATCATACCACCCCTGGCCCCTCCCAAATCTCATGTCCTCACTTCAAAACACAATCATGCCTTCCTAACAGTCCCCCAAAGTCTTAACTCATTCCAGCATTAACACAAAAGTCCAAATCAAAGCCTCATTGAGATAAGGCAAGTCCCTTCTGCCTATTAGCCTGTAAAATGCAAAGCAAGTTAGTTACTTCCCAGATGCAATGTGGATACAGGTACTGGGTAAATGTCTCTGTTCCAAATGGAAGAAATTGGTCAAAACAAAGGGGCTACGGACCCCATGCAAGTCTGAAATCCAATAGGGTGGTCATTAAAACTTAAAGTTCCAAAATGATCTCCTTTGACTCCATGTCTCACATCTGTGTCATGCTGATGTAAGAGGTGGGCTCTATGGCCTTGGGTAGCTCTGCCCCTGTTGCTTTGCAGGGTTCAGCTCCCCACCCCAGCTGCTTTCATGGCTGGCATTGAGTGTCTATGGCTTTTCCAGACACACGGTGCAAGATGGCAGTGAATCTACCATTCTGGGGTCTGGAGGAGGGTAGCCCTCTTCTCACATCTCCACTAGGCAGTTTCCCAGTGGAGACTCTGTGTGAGGGCTCCCACCCCACATTTCCCTTTCACACTGCTGTAGCAGACATTCTCCATCAGCCCTCCATCCCTGCAGCAAACTTCTGCCTAGACATCCAGGCATTTCTACAAATCCCCTGCAATCTAACAGGGAGGTTCTCAAACCTCAATTCTTGACTTCTGTGTATCTGCAGGACCAGCACCATGTGTCAGCCTCTAACGCTTGGGGCTTATACCCTCTGAGGTGATAACCTGAGCTGTACCTTGGCCTCTTTTAGCCACAGCTGGAGCTGAAGCATCTGGAAAGTAGGGCACCATGTCCTGAGGTGGCACGGGTCGGGGGGGACACTGGCCCCAGCCCAGGAAACTTTTTTCCCTCCTAAGTCTACAGGTCTGCGATAGAAGAGGCTGACATGAAGGTCTCTGACATGCCCTGGAGACATTTTCTCCAGTGTCTTGGTGATAAACATTTGGCTCCTCTGTTACTTATGCAAATTTATACAGCAGGCTTCAATCTCTCCCTAGAAAATAGGGTTTCCTTTTCTATCGCATCACCAGGCTGCAAATTTTCCAAACTTTTATGATCTGCTTCCTCTTGAATGCTTTATAGCTTAAAAATTTCTTCTGCCAGATACCCTAAATTATCTCTCTCAAGTTCAAAGTGTCAGAGATCTCTAGGGCAGGGGAAAAATGCTGCCAGTCTCCTTGCATAGCAAGAGTGACCCTTACTCCTATTCCCAACAAGTTCCTCATTTCCACTTGAGGTCATCTCATCCTGGACTTCATTGCCATATCACGACCAGCATTTTGGGCAAAGTTATTCAAGAAGTCTCTAGAATTTCCAAAGTTTCCCACATTTTCCTGTCTTCTTTTGAGTTCCCCAAACTGTTCCAACCTCTGCCTGTTACTCAATTCAAAAGTCACTTCCACACTTTTGGGTATCCTCATAGTGGCACCCCACTCTCTGCAGTATCTATTTACCATATTATTCCATTTTCATGTTGCTAATAAAGACATACCTGACACTGGGTAATTTACAAAGAAAAGAGGTTTAATTGATTCACAGTTCAGCATGGCTAGGAAGGCCTCAGGAAACTTACACTCATGGAAGAACGGGAAGCAAACACGTCCTTCTTCACATGATGGCAGGAAGAGGAAGTGCAGAGCAAAGGGGAAAAGCCCCTCATAGAACCATCAGATCTCATGGGAACTCACTCACTTCACAAGAACAGTAGCATGGAGGTAACCACCCCCATGATTAAATTACCTCCCACTGGGTCCCTCTCAGAACATGTAGAGATTATGGGAACTACAATTCAAGATGAGGTTTGGGTGGGGACATAGCCACACTGTGTCACTTGGGTCAAAGCTTCATAGGCTGCTGAGGCTTTACTAGGCTGAGACCCACAGAGGCCAGAACCCACCCTGTGGGTCTGCGGGAGAGAAATTAGGGCTTTCCCTTGGGGACAAAACCATACGGTGCAAAACCAGGGTTAGAGGGGGCCCATGAGCTCCTGGACTGGTGGTCTCAACCTGAAGAGCAGAGCTTTTGTGGGCTTGCTCAGATGACTGCTACAGGGACAGTGCTGTACTGAAGCAAGAGAGGGACCTGGCTGCGGCACCAGCACACAAATCCCTGCCTGGTTCTCTGCCTTCACCATCCTGAAAGTCTTGCTGACCTTGGACAAGGGGCCCTGCATTTTCATTTTGCATCAGGCTCTGGGAATTATGTAGCTGGTCCTGATCAGATTTCCTCTGTGTCTGAGAGAAAGCCCCCCTGGTGCAAAACTTAAGGGAAAGAACAGACTGGACCAGCAGCAATCAGGGTAGAGTTGTGCCCTGGGGGCACATTTGCCCATGTCTGGAGATATTTGTGGCTGCCCCTGCTGGTGTTGAATGGGATGCAGCCAGGGATGCTGTGAAACTGTCTACAAGGCACAGCACAGTCTCCAGCAACAGTCATCCCACTGCAAGTGTCAACACTGCTGAGGCCGAGGCTGAGGAACCCTGGGTTAGAGCAATGTATGCAGCCTGGGCAGCTGCAGGAACTGCTCATGAGTCCAATCAAAGGAACCGCGCCGTCCAGAGGAGGCTTCCCAGCAGGAGGAAGGGCTAGAATTTAACCAGAGTCTGGCAAAAAGAAAATCTTCCCGAGACACCAAGCCCCCCTTCCTCCCAAGAGTGCAGGCCATAAACCAGACAAAACCCTCATTCCGCAGAAGGAACGCCCTCTGTGACCGGGTGGGGTTGCAGCATGGCCGAAACGTGCATGCATTTGAAGCAGCAGCCGCCCAGGAGAGGTCATTCTGGACCCACACTGCAGACAGGGGCCGCGAGGAGGGGCCGCCAGGCCGGCGGGGGAGGAAAACTCGCTGGGTCTGTGTCCTCTGCCACGGAGTTAGAAATCAAAATTTTATAAGTGTGACAAGCAGATGGTCAAAACCACGCTGATGTGCCAGGTGTTTTAATGAGCCCGGTCCCCAAGTCAGCAGGCACCCCGGAGCGTGGCATTCCTGGAGTTACCTAGGTTACTCCACCGAGGCAGCCCTGGGCGGCGAGGCCTCAGGTGAAAACCTTGAAAAGCAGCTCGGGCATTAGCATGACAAAAGGCCGCCACCTGGGGCGGCTCTGCGGCCCGGCCTCCTGGCTGCCAGGACAGACGCTGTTGTTGTCTTTTTGTTTTGTTCGTCTTAAAGAACATCCTGAAGATGTTTGCTGGGGCTGGTAACTAAGCAGCAAGAGTTTATGCTCAAAATAGACATTGTTTGTAATTTTTCACCCCAGTTACCCTAGAAATTTCTCAAATGATTTCTTTATAGGAACAGACGCAGGACTCCATCCCACCCCCCACCGGCCCTGCTCCTTAGAGGGATAATGAGCTGGGCCCCCTCAGCCTCCTTCCCACTGATTACTGTTTATTAAGCGTCCGCGAGGAGCGGGGCCTGTTTTCCCTCCGCCTTTTTTATCTCCTAATGTGTGTGTGCGCCATGCAGATTAGGAGAGGAAAATGCTAATTTACACTGCACAGCGAGCTGCCCAGAAAGCCAGATCTGCACAGACCGGTAAGCCCGGGGGCAGCACAGGGGCGCCAGGAGAGGCAGAGACTGGTGCCCCAGGCTCCGAGGCAGCCGAACTGGGGTAGGTGATGTAGACGGTTCAACATCGTTCAAATGGTGCATTCCTAAGATGGGGCTGGTGTGGAAGAAGCTCCAGGCATGCTGTCCTGTATTGGCACCTCTCAGCCAGCAGGGCTTCTCTGGCCACCATGGATACCCCAGGCTGGACAGGGCACTTCCTAGGAACCTGTCTCCACTACTCTGTCCTTAGACCTGTGAACTCGCTCGCTGGAGGGTCAGGGCCGCAGAGAGACCAAGGAGTTCATTCAGGTTCTCAGGGTCACCTCCTGGGAACCCTTGAAGGACACACAAGGGCGAAACGCTGGCGATACCAGAACTCCACGTGTGATCTCCAGGGTAACTCCTTAACCGAAACCACCACCAGGATAATCCCTTATCCAAAACCACAGCCAGGGTAACTCCTTAACCAAAACCACCCAGTGCTCCCTACACACAGCAGAACTCAGAGACGATGTGGCCATTTACATTGTTAACTCACTGGAATGTGGAGAGTCTCTGTGAGCTGAGTCAAGGCTTTAAAGAGAACAGCCATAACTGGGTGGAGGTAGAGGAGGATGGGGCTGAGCTCAGGGTGTGTTAGGGAACTGGCCTTTCTGGATGCAAACAGTCCCTAAGAGAGACCATGGGAATCAGAGCTGGGCAGCAAAGTACCGCTTGCTCCTGCAGCACCAGATTTCCAGTGAAACGAAGACTCAGAGTCAGAACCGGCGGTGGAGACCCTGTGGCCGTGCTGGCTAGCACACCTGAGAAGCTGAGCTCAGGAGCCCTCCTCAGCCCCCTTGCCTCTCACCCACAGGGACAGAGCTTCCATTCCTCCTGCGCACTTCCCTGTGGAAGTCTCAGGTCTCATTTCAGTTAAACTCCACCCCGACCCTGGGCTATGGCTTTGAGCTGTCAGTTTTGTATTAGATACAGAATTAAGCTTTTGTCAACATAACGAGTCACACTGTAAAATATTTGAAGAGATTTATTCCGAGCCAAATGTGAGTGACCATGGCCTGTGATACAGCCCAGGAAGTCCTGAGAACGTGAGCCCAAGGTGGTCGGGATAAATTTTAGAAAGACATTGGTTCGGTTGAGAAACGTGGGATGACAAATGGATTCTCATTTTGAATCAACATGTGTGCACCGCCTTTTATTAAGAAGCTAACTGATATATTAAGGAGAGGCTTCCAGGCTATAGGTAAATTAAAAAATTTTCTGGTTAATAATTGGTTATCTAAAGACCTGGGTTCGATGGAAAGCAATGCCTGGGTTAAGAAAAGTAGTTGTGGAGACCAAACTTCTCATTGTACAGAGGAGGCCGTCAGATAGCAGGCTTCGGGGAAAGGAGACTGTAAATGTCTCTTATCAGACTTCAGGTCCGTTTGATGTTAGTGCCAGAGAGGTCTAATGAGGCCTGTCCGGCCCCCACTTCCCGTCATCGCCTGAATCAGTCTTTCAGGTTAAATGTTAAGAGTGCCCTGGCTGAGGAGGAAGTCCATTCAGATGGTTGGGGGGGCCTCAGAATTTTATTTTTGGTTTACAGTTTATTAATTCTGTGCTAATGCATTTAATTCAGCCCATAGAAATTTCTTTAAAATTGGGGTTACTGTGCCACTTTCTCATAGGTAAAGATGTAGCTATTTTGGAGAAATGTGAATGAATGCTCAGAACAGGTGAATCAGAATACAGTGTCGTAAGGCTTACCTGCAGTTGCAATACAAGGGGCTGATTTTTTTAAAAAGTTTGATATTTTAAAAGTTATCTGTAATCAAAAATATTTTGGCACCAAACATGTTCCACTTTCTTATAATCCATATTCTGTGTTCAAAAAGTGGTTGAATTCACATTTCCCAAAATAGAAATTCCATGAGAATGTTGTGGTTCTTATTGAGAGATGTCGTCTAGGTTCCTAAAACAGTGTCTGACACCTAAGTCACTGGAGAAATACCATTGGATGCGTAAACATACTGGACCCATGGCGCACACATGCACACCACACACAATGTGTCGTCTGCTCCATTAATGCTTCCATTACTGGTGTGCTGGGATGGTGTATAGAGTGATACAACCTGCCCAACACACTTTGTGTAGATTTTTATGGAATGTAAGTGGCTCTTTGACTAATTCTAAAGTTTATTCTAAAATAAATGTAGCTATAAAGTTGCTTCTCATAGATTATCAAATGAAAAGACTAGATCGCACAGAAGCAAAGGTATCATTGTAAATTGCTTTAAAAAATGTAGGCACACACTCCTAGAACACTGGAAGAACTTGCACCCAAGTGTTGGCAGTCAAGATTTTCCCCCAATTCTGTATTGTTAAATTTTCTCATCTTGAATCAATATGTATGCACCAGCCTTGCATTAGGAAGCTAATGGGTACTTTTTCCCAGGAGTGTGGTTTGTTCTAGAGCAGGAGCCCTCACCTGTCAGACATCTGAATCCCTGCATGCTGCCTGTGCAGGTTTCCATGTTTTCCCTCAGTGGGCATAGGTTCGCCCCAGGCTGGGGTTCAACCTAGGTCATCGGCCCACATGCTGAAATTCTCATAAGCCCCTGAGCATCTGCTGTGCGCAGCCTCCCAGGGGCCGGGACCCAGACTCCTGGAGCCCTTGCCTCTCTCCTTGCTGTGTAGAAAGGACAGTGAAAAAGAGCACAGGGAGCTGCTGCTCACCGTGGCACTCAGGGCCAGAGGGAGGAAATGCATTCTGGCAGCATAGTGAGGTGAGGCAGAAGTGGCACTGAGAGGATTCCCTGAGGGACTGGGAGGGTCTCCGTGCATCCTGCAAAAGTTCAGCACCTCCTGGGGTCTCCTCTGACCTCCTGGCACCAGGGATATGGTGCCCTTGCTGGAACCTTGGAGCTGGGACTCTCTGATGGCTAGTTCTGTGTAGCTCAAGGCTTCTCCTATTCCATGACCTAGAAATGGGAAAGGAGAGGGATGAAGGCCAGAGGGAATGAGGAGGGAGGAGGCAGGCGGGAGCTGAAGCAACCTCGCCAACATGTTTTTGGGTGCCAGGCCTTGGAATGCAGTGCTAAGACAAACTCCCGGCCTGCATGGGGGAACAGATACCAACTGGTGATTTGCATGATGGATTATTTAACCATGATTGTAACAAGTGCAACTGAGGATAGGCACAGGGCCTAAGGCGGTGCCAGACAAGATGCCCGGACAGGGCTGGGACTGGGCTGAGATCTGAGATTGGCGAGTCCGAGTGTGCCCTGAGGTGCTTATCTCTGCCTGCAGGAGTGCCTGTGAGAAAGAAAAAGGAACTGCACATCCCCTCTGTGAACTCCCACAGCCCTGCCCAGTAAAGATGGCTGGGCCTGCCCGAGAGCGAGCCAGCGCATCTGCCCCGGGAGCTCTCTCTTCCCTGAACATGGGGGCAGGCGGGGGAGAGGTCAGAGGCCAGTGCACGAGGTCCTGGCTGCGCAAGAGGCTTCCCTGAGGGAGGAAGCTGCTCCCTTCCACAAAGGTCTCTCCAAAGGACCTTCCTAATTTGCTTCTGGCAGTGAGACAAACAACACAGTGGCCATGCCAACCAGAGAGGCGGAATGGAAACCTTAGGCCACACCACGAGGTGCTGGGGAAGAGGGCTCAGGCTTGCTTGTCCTTTTACGTGGTGAAAACTAAAACAGCAGCTTTCATCAGGCCAAAACGGGATGGAAAGGACACAGGGAACATGGCACAGGATAGCACCTGAGGCCCGGACATGAGTGATAAAGCCAGGATGGGGAGAGGACGTGTGTAGCCAGCATTCAGGACGCGGAGCGAAGACGGAGCCTGGGGAGCGCAGAGGGTTCCAGCCTCATCTGTCACATCACCAAGTTCCTGTTTTACCCTTGATTCTAAGCAGCAGCTAAAGGAGCAGAGTAAACACTTAGAAAGATCATGCCGCATTGTGGAGTATGGAGACCCAATGGCCAGAAAGGAGGCTATGAACAGAGCCAGTGAGAGACGAGGAAAAAACGTGTCTCGAGGAGGCCTCCCTCTCCTTTGTTTTGGCAGCTGTGATACAGCAGGGAAGAAGGATCCACGAGAGAAAGGCATACTTGAAATATGATTTTCAGTTTCCTTTTCTCACAACTGGGTAAAAATGATCATTCACCAAGGCAGAGAACAGAGAGAAGGAGGAGTCTACATAGGAGAACCGAGGCGAAGGAGTGTCAGTTGAGCTCCGGAGCCCAGGCACATATGGGAACACTCCTAGGGACAACAGCAAAGTTGCTGAAGACCTAGCACCTACGTTGGCCTGCAACAGACACAGGAACGGCTCTGCCTCCAGAGCTCTTCACACTCAGACTGCAGTGCCGTTTGGAAGGAACTTTGGGTAAATACAGAACCAACAGGTCCATCGTCTCTGTGTGTGGCCGTGGCTATGGGGTGAAAGATGGTCACTGACGGTGTCAGAAGGAATGGGGTGGTGGCAGGGAGGATCACAAAATGAGGCCTACACCGACGTCCACGTTGTGGAATGCTGAGGTGGCCTTTTGGGTAAGATTAGATGCAAAACAGATGCCAGAATATTCACCCAGCTTGGATGTCTTAGGCCCTTTGTTCTGAGAGCAAAAGTGCTCAGATTCAGTCATGAGGGGGAGTTGAGGACACTGACTACACATGTACTTACAAGGTTTCCAGATCTTGGTGTTGAAACACTTTTAAATCAATAACAGAATTCCATGTCAGGGGAGGACCAGCCACCTCATATGTTCAGAAGTTTGGAAAATAGCCTCTGGAAGGTGAATCCTGTGCTTGGCTTACTGAAGGGGTCCCTGACAAAGCAGAGCCCCAGCTTTGTCCTTGCTTTAACAAGCCAGTGCCTGGTGGGCTCTCTGAGCTTATGGGGTCTGCGAACAAATAATCTGGAAACTTTATAAATACACTATTGATTATGACTAAAGATAAAGTAGATTTAATTTCACTGGCAATCTGAAGAGTCATCTTTAAGAAAATCTAAGTGATATAGGAATTAAAAGAGAACAAGGAAGAATAAATGGTTAGATAATCCCAGATCAGCTTTTCTTGACCTTAATAACTGCAAAAGATTCTTTTTTTGCCTTGAGATTTCTACTTATCTGAATAAAGTAAAATAGTATTGTTCCTCTAGAAAATAATTTTGACAGGTCTTACTAATTATTGAGATAATCATTTGTTTGCTGTCCAGAGAAGAAAAGCTTGCGTTTCAGAAAGGTCAGTATTCTTTTTGTTTGCCTTATACTCATTATACTTGCAGTGGGTAGGCTTCAGTTTATTTCAGACTTAGGTTTTCTTGCCATGTAGATATCATGTAGGTTATATGCTTGCCCATGCATTCATGTTGATGTAAGTGTATAAAATGCTTGTACACATGAAGTCGTGGATCCTAGAGAAGCTATCTAAAGGGCTTATTCTATCAAGTCAGGATGGATTAAATTACACTGTGCTAACCAACAGTTCCAAGATCTTATAAAACAAAACACAATAGGCTTATCTTTTGCTTCTGCTGCACTTTCACTGCCAGTCAGTAGCAGTTCTTCTGCATTATTGTTCAGTAGTTCAGGCGGAGGAAGTTCTATCTAGAAAATGACTGGTTGCTTACAGCAGAAGGAAAGTAAAAACATGGGAAACCATGTGTTCACTCTCAAAGCTTCTGCCCACATGTGACATATTCCTTCTGCTCACATTTTACTAGCTGAAATCAGTCATGAATCTATGCATGCAGGCCACAAAGGTGGAAATGTGTAACATGCCCATCAGGATGTGCACCAAAGTCTTGGGAATAATAGTGGTCTTGCACCCTGCTTTGAGCAAGGTCTACAATGATTCTTGAATACCCTTCTTCCCAGTGACTCTCATGTGAGCCTTTCCTAGATGCAGTCTTCAGCAACAGCACTCTCGGCCTTCCACACAATGGAAATATAGTCAGCAGTTGAAAGCATAGAATTGACTCCACTGGTGTGAAAGCCGGATGCCCTGCTCCTGTCCCAGTCACCACGATGTCCACCAGGGAAATGAGCCAAGTTGACTCTGCAGTGAAGAGGCTGCAACAGCATCAGCCCCGCACCATCCATGGTGATTACATTATCCACATCCATGGCGATGGAACTAAAACATCCAATGACCACACACAGGACATAATGACACACTGTGGATCACGACCTGCCTAGGCCACAATTTGCACAGGGATTCAATGTCTTAGAACTACAACAGGGAAATCTGTTGAGCAACTAGGGAAAGATTCTCTTACTTCAGTAACTGAGAAGAAAAATGAATTCTCCTACCTCAGTAACTGTGGAAAAAGACTAATTTACCTCAGTACCTGTGAAGAAGAACAGATTTTCCAACTTTAGTAACTGTGGAGAAAATTGTATTCTTCTACCTTGGGAACTATGGAGGAAAACAGATTCTCCTACAGGAAGAGTGGATTTTCCTATGTAGGTAATTGTGGATAAAGAGAGATTCTCCTACCTCAGTAACTGTAGAGAAGAAGACATTCTTTAACCTTAGTAACTGTGGAGAAAGATTTGTCTACCTCAGTAACTGGAAAAAAAATAGATTTTCCTATTTCAATGACTGTGGTGAAGGAAATAAACTCTTATTTCAGTAAGTAGAGAATAGATTTTTTTACTTCAATAACTGTGGATAAAGAGAGGTTTTCCTCCTCAGTAACTGTGGAGAATAGATTCTCCAATGTGAAGAACTGTGGGAAAGAAAGGATTCTTCTGCATCAGTAGTTGTGAAGGAGATATTCTCTTTTATCTTCTAGGTACATGTTGAGAAGAATAAATTCTCCTAGCTGAGTAACTAGAGCTGAGGAAGAAGAGACACTCCTCTACATTGATACCCAGAGATGGTCTCAGACGATAAGATGGTTTCAGTTTAAATTATGGCTCTAGCACTGGTCAACTTTGTGGCCTTGAGAAAGTTAGTCGACTTCTCTGTGGTTTCAGTTTTCTCATTTGTAAAATTCAGGTCATAAAATGGCTTGTGCAGTTGGCTTCCTGTGAGAAATAAATAAGATAGTGCCCGTGACAGGCTCAGAACAATGAATGGCACAAAACAAGATTTTACCAACTCATAACTATGAAAATGGACAGATCCTTCTATTTCAACTACTGTGGAAAAAAATACATTCTCTTTAGTACATGTGGAGAGGAATGGGTTCTCCTAACTCAGCAACTGTGAAGAAAAGATTTTTTTACCCAAGTAATCATCAAAAAGGATGGATTCTTCTTCCTCAGTAACTTTGGAGAAAGATCTATTCTCTAACATAGTAACTGAGGAGAAGGGGAGATTCTCCTACCACAGTAAATGGAGAAAGATTATTTTGTCTCAGTAAATGTAAGGAGGAATGGATTCTTCCACCTTTGTAACTGTGGATAAGAAGAGATTCTCCTACCTCAGTAACTGTAGAGAAAAGAGATTCTTCTTCCTCACTATCGGGAAGAACAGCTTTTCTTCCTTAGTAACTGCAGAAAAGGAGAGTCTCCTGCCTCAGTGTCTGCGGAGAATGACAGACTCTACTTCATTAACTGTGGAGAAGGATAGTTCTGTTCCCTGAGTAACCATGGAAGAAGATTCCCCTACTTCAGTACCTGTGGAGGAGAGATTTTCCTACCACAGTAACTGTGGAGAAGGGGAGATTTTCCTTCTTTAGTAACTGTGGAGGAAGACAGCTTTTCTTCCCTCAGTAACGATGGAGAAAAATGTATTCTATGTCATTAAGCTTAGAGAAGGAGACATTCCCCTGCCTCTGTGGTGAGAACAAATCTGGGCTCTTGGTCAGAGAGGTATCAGGGTGGGCATTGCGAAGGCTTCCTGTTGGTGTGCTTACGGGCTTGGAAAGGTGTTGAAATGAGATGTGGTGGGCTGGAATGAGAAAGACGGAGCAGGTGGACCCTGGCTCTTGTGAAGCTTCTCCACCAGTGAAAGGCACAAGTTGGCAACTCCTCTTTCACAAAATGATGTGGTAGACTATTAGAACTGAGACCCCCCAGTGGAAAGAAAAACTCTTCAAATCCCCTGTAAAAGCTGCCTGTGAGAGGCCCCTGAGAGAAGTAGGGGGTATCAATGCCCCCGTCTTCCCTACCAAGGGACTGAACCCTCTGGACATCTAGAGAAGAATCACAATGATACTTTAAAAATAACAGGACCAAAGTTGAAAATCAAACCCTGACAGAAAATATGACAGGGCAGAATTGTAGCTATTTGTGGATAAGATGGTCTGTGTTTGAATTATGGCTGTAGCACTTACCAACTGTGTGGCCTTGAGCAAGCTAGTCTACTCTGCGGTTTCAGTTTTCTCATTTGTACAACTGGGGTGATAAAATGGCTTGGGCAGTTGGCTTCCTGTGAGAAATAAATAAGATAGTGCCCGCGACACACTCAGAACTCTGAATGGCAAAAAGCAAACGTGCAGTTGACATTTACTGCAAACAATTTCTCGTCCTGAAAACAATGCTGATTAGCCCATGGTGAGCCTAGAGATGAAGGCCATTTTCCTTAAAAAGTCCCATTGGAAGCTGGCCTTGATTTCTGCAAACTGAGCAGCTAAACAAATGGAATCGAAGGTTTGCTCTGCCATTATTCTGTAACAAAGCTTATTGCTGAGAATGGAAGTTTGAGAGAACTACTTTGCTAAAATATAAATGTCATCACTCCTTGAAATGGCAACCCTACTTTGGGGTTTTTAGGAAATTTCCTCAGAGACCCAGTGCCCTGTTTTCCTCAGATTACCCCAATTTAGCTATTTTTGCTGTACACCATATAAACTGTCATTGCTGAGTCCAAGACATCAGACTCATAGGGTGCCTCTTTGTTTTCCTAAAGAATAAAGAGTCCAAAAGGAATAGAAAGCCATTTTTCATCCACAATGTTCTTTTATTTGAGATCCCCCATGTTGTGCTGGGTCCAGGTAATGGAGACGAAGGTGTAGGTCATTACCTCCAGCATCTCACATGCCAATGGAGACGAAGGTGTAGGTCATTACCTCCAGCATCTCACATGCCACTGGGCAGGCAGGCCAGGTGTAGGGAATCCATGAACCCCACATCACCTGTGGGTACCCCGAGTTTGGTGGCGACAAAGCAATGAGGGAAAGACAGATTAATAGAAAAAGTGGGACCAGGGGGCCAGCACTTTATTACTCTGAAGGAAACGGTGAAGGCTCTGAGCTCTGACCATCCACACTATTTACTGATTACAGTCACTTTGATCTATAGGGTAGGGGTGGAGTGATGGTGGAGTGAATCAGTGAGCTGGAACTGAACCAGTGACCAGAACTGGCGTGTCATCTTAAGGACTGATAACAGTGGCAGTTTGGGAGTTTCGCAAAAAAGAACGTGGTTATATTTAGCTTATCATCTATGTACAGCTGATGGGCTTTACAAGGAGCCTACAAGTCAGGCTAACGTCACAGTGCTACGAAGGGGTTTTGCATTTGAGCACAATGTTTATGGTAACAGAGCCGAGGCCGCCCTGCACTGGAACATGAGGCATGGAGCGGCCTCCCTTCTCAGAGGCCTCCTGAGGCCTTCCGCAGTTTGTTGTTCCTTGTTTATATGTTACTCATAACCAATTTAGTCTTTAGGACAAGGACTCTGGAAGTCCTTTCTCCTTTGCCGTTTTTCCCAACAGCCAGGGAACTTGCAATGATGCAGCAATTGATCCCTGGCATACAAGGATCAATTGCAGTATTCAGGGATCAAAGCCTGTATTCAGCCTGTGACTACAGGTTTCAGGGCCAATAGAAATGGAGGATAGGAGCCCAGGGACTCAGAACCCTGACCAGAGGGAGGCAAATCCTGAGGGTAAGAGAGTGGAGGGCAGGGCTTCCAGAAGGAAACGGCCCAGGCCAGGCAAATGGTGAGAGCCTCTCACATTCAGGAACCATGAGAGACGCCATGTGGCCGAGAGGTGGCTTCATGGGGAAGACATGAGGGAGAGTGGAACCAGGTGAAGGCAGATCACCAAAGCCTCTGGGTAGCTTACGCCAGACCTGAGCACCATGGGGTCCATCCAGGGAAATTTAGGTTGAGCAGAGATACAATTGGGTTTGGAACTCTCTTTACAGCAGCATAAAATATTGTGTGGTTGACAAGACTGGGTGCCAGGACAGGAAGCAGCAGGGTGTGAATGGTTCAGGCCAGAGATGGTGGTATCCGGGATGAACAGTGGGTCTGAGGGGAGGAGACACTGGAGTGACATCGTGTGGACAGGGGCAGGCCTTGGGGACTGTAAGACTGACAGGAGATGTGGAAATACATCTAGGTGGCGGCCTAGGGGACCAGGGGCTGGGGCCACTGGGGTGCCTGGAAGTTGGTCAAAGACTTCTCCCAAGCCCACCCCAGGAGAAGCCCTTCCCCTGCCTGTGCTGGCTTGGTCCTGGGGGTTAAGGGCCCTCCCTCATCACAGCTGCCAGCTGGACCATCCAGGAAGTAATGCAGCACCTGCCTACCATGGCCCACAACTGAGTGTCCCTGCCTGAGCCTTCATTCTCAAAGCCATTTCCTACTTCAAGGCCATTTCCTCATGGCCCTCCTGTGCCTGCCATGCTCAGCCCTGAATTCTTCACCAGACTCTTCACAGCGATTCGCACCTCTGTAAACATCTCCTCCGCGAAAGGCCTTCTCCAGTCTCCAAACCTAAACTAAGTCCTCCTGTTACAATACCCTATACTTGGCTTCACAACACTTAAGGCAACGTGCAATTATATATTTCAGCGTGTGGCTGTTGGTTTTATATTTAGCTTCCTACACAGACTATGATCTCCGTGGGGTCAGGGCACCTGGTCCCCCACACCCAGGGTGGGCTCTACACCAATGCCTAGAAAACACATGTGCAAAGGCAAAGACACGAAATCAGTGAATGAAAGGAGGCCAGGATTGGCTCCAGGTTTCTCGTGGTTGAAGCGCCCAGTATCATTCACCAAATGTGTGATAGGCCAGGGGGAAAACACACTGAGAAGGAGGAGAGGGGCTACGGATCTGCTTCAGACCCATCTGGACCAGGCCCCTCATTCCAAATGACAAGGACTCACCCACGTAGATTCAACGTCTCCTGAGTTGCCAAGCGTCAGGGCTCACGGGAGCCTTGCGCTCACAAAGTGTGCCCCTTCCCGCGCCCCCCCCCCGCCCCCATGCAGATGAGGTACCAGCGGCAAGGGAGTGGGAGAACCCAGAGCCTTCTGTAAGGCAAACCCACTCAGTGCTGTTTCCCACTGGGGTCTCCTGCAGAGAAGCCCCTCAGACCAGGAATGTGATGTAAGAATTTCTGATTCTTTCTCCCAGATCAGCAGGTGCCCAAACATCTATTGTTAGCCAGCAGAGATTTTTGGTCCACAGGAGGTGGATGATGCACATGGTCCAAACCTAAGTTTTCTGGATCCGTCTGGTTTGCTTCTGTAGGGAGCCCAGGCGGCCGCCTTCTTACAGCTGTGTCCTCCTCACTTACTCGGTCTCCAGCAGCACCGCCATCCCACAATTTCCTAACCCTAAGGTGTCTAAGGCCCCCCCGCCTCTGGTCAAAGCACATAGCCTGCAGTTCACTCCCAACTGGCCCTCACCACTCACGGAGCTCCTGCCAAAGCAGCTTCCATGTGCTGAGGACGGCTACCTGCACGGGTCACTGAGGCGTGACTCAGGTGCCCTCCCCAGGGTCGGGGCAGCTTGTTGAGAGCAGATGGTGAGACGGGGTGGGAGGCCATGGGGCAGGTGGCCACGCTGCAAACCACAAGTGGACTTCTGCCATTAAGGACAGTGCTCTGTGCTAAGGAAGGCCTAGCCTGTCACAGTTAGTAATTCTATAATAACACTACATTTTTGTAGCATTCGTACATTTTCCAAGTATCTTCATGCATACTACTCTTTGTTTTTTTGAGCTGAAGTACACTCCTGGGCGGCTCACTGACATTTATTAGCTCATCAAATCGTACACATTTATTTTCCACTCACATGTGAGGAAGCTGAGGCCTGGAGAGGTCACCTACACTGAGGGAGATCAGTTCATTCAGGTCTGTCTGACCCAGAGCCCACACCCTAAACCATTGCAGGCCACTGCCTTCCCCGAAAATCGCCCCATAGGAAGATTAAATTAAAACTCGCCTCCTCCCAATTGAGCCCATGGTCCCAGCAACCATGATGGCACTATCAGGCAGGGCAGGTCCCCCTCTTACCCATGAGGGAGCTGAGAAAAGGAGCTCCTCCAAACCCAGTCTTAACTCTCACGATGAAGATGGCTAAGCTCTCCCTTCCTCCCTCTTCCTGACCTTTCCTCATCAATGAAGCATCCATTAAAAACCGGCTCTGTGGGAGACATGGCTCTGTGAGGATGCTATGAACGGCTCCTGGAAATCAGGAGTGGTCTGGGCACTTCCGGGGGTGTGTGTGCATGTGCACGTGTGTTTCTATTAAGAGTAGAGTAAAAAAGCACTGAATCAGAATTTCTTAAAGTTGTTACATATTTTAAACATTTGCATTTAGCATATTAACGTTTTAATACGTAATTCATACTATCTTAATAACAGAGTGTCTGGAAATGGGACTAACGTATAAGAGTGTGTCTTTATAGAAACGTGGAAAAGAAAAATATTTCTCAATCATGTTATTCTGTGACAGTAGATAAAACTGCATGTGGAGAATGAAATACTGAAAATGTAAAATGGAGGCCCTTCATTAGTATTAGGCCCTGGGTCAGCTTAGGCAACAGTCTCCACCCCAAAGGGGTGCCGGGCATCTGCTAGGTTTAAACTCTTCCTCCCAAAGCACACGGCCTCTTGTCCGATGCCAGCCAGTTGAGTATCAAGTGGAAGTTCGGAGCCATTGGCTCCATTCAGCTGCCCACAGAGTGGAGCTAGTGCTGCTAAAGGGATCGTGTGTCTGGGGAGATGGGCCTGAAAGCACTCATGGGTGTGGAGAGGACAGTGGGCTCTGCACCTGGACGGGGGGTGTGCTACAAGATCTGGGTGTCCAGGGCAATCAGTTCTCTGGACAGCACCATTCAGTGGGTGCCTCCCTCACATCTGCCGGGGTTACTCAGGAATGGGATGCTGTCCCAGACTCTGGACCTCATTCTCCAAATAACAGAACAGTAACGTTGCACATGTCTATGGGAAGATTTGTGGAAATAATTACATGTCTCTAGGGAGTCTGCCCTAGAAATCGCAAAGCATGTATATGGGTTAGGAACCTGAGACTAGTTCTGCATGTCCCATAATTCAGCGACTGCATTCCGCTGTACTGGGGAGGTTGACAAACTGCATGGAAATTGTGATCCCTCACCCTAAACATACGTGAGAAGCCCTAGATAATGGCCTGATGACGCCTGCGAAGGTTTCCAGCACGGGCCCTCGACCACACCAGCTCTAAGACAGCACAAACAACGCTGAGCAGAGCTCACTCTTCCAGCCACCCATGTGGACATCACCCTCAGGTCCATCCGCCGTGTCCGCCCTCCGTCCGCGCGTCTGCCCCTCCGTCCGCGTGTCCGCCCTCCCTCCGCCCCTCCGTCCGCCCTCCGCCCGCGCGTCCGTCCCTCCGTCCGCGCGTCTGCCCTCCGTCCGCGTGTCCGCCTCTCCCTCCGCCCCTCCGTCCGCGTGTCCGCCTCTCCCTCCGCCCCTCCGTCCGCGTGTCCGTCCCTCCGTCCGCGTGTCCGTCCCTCCGTCCGCGTGTCCGCCTCTTCCTCCGCCCGCGTGTCCGTCCCTCCGCCCGCGCGTCCGCCTCTCCCTCCGCCCCTCCGTCTGCGTGTCCGTCCCTCCGTCTGCGTGTCCGTCCCTCCGTCCGCGTGTCCGCCCCTCCATGTCTCCGTCGACCCCTCCACCCGTGCGTCCACCCTCCTTCCATCCCCGCATCCCTGTGTCCACACGTCCAGGAAACTGTAGTGTGCAGCCGTCCACACCGGACTCGCTTCTGCCGTCTCCACCTTGCTAGGGTGGTGGGCCCCGGTGACCCAGTCTGCTTGGTTGGTGCGCAGGCGGCGCGCTGGGACTCCCCGAGGCCGGCTGTGCCTCTGGCGGGTGCTCAGAGCCTTCCCGGAAGGCTGACTTGGCCGGAAGTGCTGATGCTGCCGGGACTTCCGCTTCCGCTGGCCGCGAACCTGCAGAAGGAGCCGCCGGAACAGGGCAGGCCTCGGGGCTTTCATGGTGCGCTTCCTTCTGGATGCTGTTTTACAAAATCACGCCAATATTAGGTTGATCACATTTGAATATTGACGGTTTAATGAAGTTAATATTCTATCTAAGCATGAAAACTCAATTTCTAAAGCGCCTTCTAGAACAGCCGCTTGGCTTCCGACAGCCTCACACCGGCCACGTGACTAAGGCTCAGGAGGGGCGTTTTCTCCGGCTGCGCGGGTGGGAAACGCCTCCGGTTCGCTGGGCCCCGGGGCTGGCGATGCCGACCCCGCTCACCCCGGGGGGTCTGCGGCTCCCAGGAGGCCGCTCCCTGCAGAGGGTCGGGACCCGCATCGGGATCCGCGCAGAAGGGCCTGCGCCCGGGTCCGCCGCCCAGCCCGACCCCTCTGGACCGCCCGAGGCCAGCGCGCTCTTCTCCCGCCCGCCGGAGACCCGGCCTCAGCCCCGCGCTGCCTCCACCCTCCGAGCGGAGCTGACGGTCGCTGCGACCCGCACGAGGCGTCCCGGCGGGTTGGTCTCCTGCGCCGCCCTCCCGCGCTTCCCGGCCCGGCCCCGCGGTGAACCGCGGCGCTTCCTGCCTTTGTCTCCCGTTCCCTCCCGCTCCGACCGCTCCGGCCGCGGCCGCGCCTCGCGGGAGGTCTCGCCGGCCCGGCCGTGCTCGGGCCGCTTCCCGCGCTGGCTGAGAAGATGGCGCCGGGGGCCCGCGGGCTTCTGAGGAGCGCGGCGGGCCCGAGGTCGCAGCGGAGGACGGGGTGGAGCTCAGGCTCCCGGGCAGTGCCGCGGGCCGGGGGAGCCGACGCGCGTCCTGGGGCACCAGGGGAGAGAGCCATGGAGGCCGCGGGAGGTAGGCGCCGCGTCCCTCCCACCTCAGCCGCAGGCCCGTGGGGCCGCCTTCCCGGTCCCTCCAGGGGCTGTGCAGCTCCCTTCCCGCGGGGGTCCCCGGAGGGGCCCAGCGAACCCGCAAGTGCGCCCCAGACCCGCCGGCGCCTCCCCCCACCAGACCCGCCAGCACCTCCCCGCGCCCCAGACCCGCCGGCGCCTCCCCCCCAGACCTTCCCCCCTCCCCCCCAGACCTTCCCCCCTCCCCCCCAGACCTT
>CM052651.1:155133400-155153660 GCA_028533165.1 Leontopithecus rosalia
CCACGTCCCCGCCCGGAGCTGTACGATGACTCTCCCCTGCTGCCATAAAGGGAGCTGTAGACGTGTGGAGGCTGGACCCTGCCCAGCCCGGCTGGACTCCACTCCTTGGGAGGCACAGGCATCAGATGCCAGGGTCACGGTGGAGGGGATCAACCCCGCGTCCGGTGACATCACGGTGAGGAGGCCACTGCCCGAATCTGGTGACATCAAGTGAGAAGACCACCTGCTCCCCCACCCGGTGACGTTATGGTGGAGGAGACAACTCGCTTTCACCCCCCACAGCCCAGTGACTTCATGGTGGACACCTTCGCAAGCCAGGTGACAGTCACAGTGGAGAAGACTGCCCCCGAGCCCAGTGACGTCAGGTTAAGGTGACCACCTGTGAGCCTGGTGACTTCTCAGTGGAGACCACCTCTGAGTCTGGTGATGTTACTGGTGGAGACCGCCTGCAACCCTGGTGACGTCTCAGTGGAGACTAAGCCCAAGCCTGGTGATGTCATGTGTAGGAAACCACTCGCCCTCCTGCACAGCCCAGTGACATCGTGGTGGAGGACACTATGGAGTCACAGTCACAGTGAAGGACACCACCCTGAGCCAGGTGACACAGTGGAGGACACCACCCCGAGCCAGGTGACAGTCACAGTGGACACCACCCCAAGCCAGGTGACAGTCACAGTAGAACTACTGAGCCAGGTGACAGTCACAATAGAGACTACCCCTGAGCCAGGTGACAGTCACAGAGGAGGACACCACCCTGAGCCAGGTGACAGTCACAGTGGAGGACACCACCCTGAGCCAGGTGACAGTCACAGTGGAGGACACCACCCTGAGCCAGGTGACATCGTGGAGGACACCACCTCGGGCCAAGTGACAGTCACAGTGGAAGAGACCACCCCCTGAACCCAGGTGCCCCTGAGCCCAGGCACTGGATGGGGTCCCCAGGGGGGCCATGTTTTAAAATCAGTTTATTTGCTGTCTCATCTAGAAATTATTTTTTAATTCTAGTAAGACAGCTCACTCAAAAAGAGTTCTGGAGACAGATGGTGGTGGTGTCTGCATGTAGGAATTTATTTAATGCCACTGCACTGTACAGTTAAAATAGTTAAGACAGTACATTTGTTGTTACCTGTATTTGCCACAATAAAAAATTTAGAGAAAAAGTAAACACTGACCTTTCAAACATGCTAGTGGGTCCTGAGGACGTGTGTTTTGCGTTAGCAAGGCATAAGGTAACTTCAGAGCGTGAAATTAATGGCCAAAAGATGTGGCCATTAATTTATGATTCAGGATACATGAGCCTCATTTCTTCAATTGTATAATGGAGATTAAAAATAACGTAGTCCTCTAGGATGTGGGGACAAATACAGATTTGCTTTGGTAGCTGCAAATTGTGAATAAATGTCACTGTATGGTTAAAAGCAGCGGCTCATCTGGCCAGCACACCACCAGGCTCCCTCATGGCAGAAACCCAACATCTGCTCAGCACCAACCTCCCTCATGGCAGAAACCCAAGTCTGGTGTAGCCTCATTTCTGAACAACAGACAGGACATGAGCCCGGGAAACACGGGATCCTGAAGACAGGCGTTTGCTCGTGGTGGAATTTGGAGAGGCACAACACACTCAGAGGGCAACTCTTCCCTGTCTTCAAGGCCGTCCATTAATAAGAGTTTGAGGTTGGTTTGTTCTCCCGTTTTCCACGTACCTGTATGTACAGCGAAGTGTCAAGAACTCCAGCCTCCGCCACTGCTTTGAGAGCACGCGTCCTCTGTACAGATAAAGACAGCACTGCCGCAGCGCGGAGGAGACTGCCGGGCACGTTTGTTCTCTGCGAGGCTAAGGGCTCCCCTCACGCTGTGCCACCCACCACAGGCAAACAGCTGTGTTTGTGGAGCTGGGTCCCCTTTGGTCTCAGGGACAGCCAGACTTCCTGGGGCAGGGCTCAGAAGGCAGGTGACAGGCAGGGGCAGCCAGCAAGGAAGGAAACAGGGCAAGGTCCCAGGAGATGCCCGGGAGGAGACAGCCCTAGCAGAGGAGAGGCAGGGAGGCAGGTAGGCACCCTGAGCCTTCATCTCCCCTTCTGCCTAGGACCTCCTCACGTTGCACCTAGGAGTCCACTGGGCAAGGGCGTGGGGAGGGAGCATGCGGATGGATCTCTAATCCACACGATAGCAAGTGATGTCAGTGCCACCATAATGGGGGCACGGGCTGTGGGCCTCCCCTTCTGAACCTGCTCATGCCACGGTGTCCACCTCAGAGCATCTGCAAGTCACCCTGGCCCCAGCACCTTGACACCCCTCCCCCTGAGCAGCTGCAAGTCCGTGGCCCCCAGGCTTGCCTGAGCCGCAGGTTTTTCATAGGAATGGGGTCTTCATAGCACCTCACAGGCCTGCTGGCCTGGGGGCCACTGAGACCATCACTGCAAGGCAGGGCAGGGTGCACCACCGGCTCAGTGCCGCTGTGTGGTGGTAACAAGATGACACCGGGGTTTGGTTTTTGTTTCTCTGACTTCCCCTTTCAGGATGGAGGCCCCTGACCCTGCTGGGGTGGCCAGAGGCTTGGGGAGGGAGTGCAGGGACCAGCTCAGACCTGGGAGGCTCAGGTGGGTAGGGCAGACCTGGGACTGGGGAGGCTCTGACTTTGACCAGGAGGAGGCCTGTGGCAGAGATACCTCGCGGGTAGGGTTTCCTGGACTGTTTATTTCCAGGACAGGACCAAGGTCAGTGTCCCTTTTAGAGAAGCTGGAAGAAGCATTCCTAGGTGAAAGTTTGGACAACAGTACCTGCCGGGGCGGCCTGGTTCTGCCCCTGCTTCAGCACCTGGGGCCCTGAGTGCCTGACTGCTGAGTCACCGCTGCAGAGCCACATTCCACAGGCGCGCACACTGCGCCAAACACCTGGCTCCCGACCTGCCTGCTCAGGTGCTGTGCCTGGGCATCTACGTGCCTGGAGGGCAGGAGGCCTGCTGGGCGTGCACAGCATCCTATCAGCACACTCGATATACATGTGCCCACACCCTGCAGGCGCGTGGACAGGCGGGTCATGGCCCCGTGGCAGGAGCACACCTGGAGCTTACATGGTGCTTTAACTTTCCACAGCACTCTCCTGTGACTGTCCACAATCTCATCCTCCATCCAGGTGCTCTCAGCCAGGCTCCAGGCGGGGCTGTTCACCTGCACTGGTGGCGGCCCCTCCGCAGACCCAGTGCTAGACAGGATAGAACACTGTCCTTGGAGGAACTGAGGCTCAGAGTGTGAACAACGCGCTCAGGCCACACAGCTGAGGTGTGTCACCCAGGCATGACTGCTGACCCTGGGCTCACTCCGGGCACTTCAGGCCAGCTCCTTAATCCCAGCCAGACCTGTATACATAGGTTTTAACTGTCTAGGCATCTATTTTAAGAAATGGGAGGATATATCTGCTTTAAGGAGCCGTCCAGGAGTATCCATGCCTGTCCTAGCAGGCAGATTGAAGGAGGAGGTGTCTTTCCCTCCGAGAAGCCTTGCTGAACTTCTCACCATGTGCAGTAAGGCGGCTTATATCAAAGTGCATTTCACAACTTTACCAGGAGCTCTCACGTCCATTAGCACTTGAACATAAGATTGGATGCGGCCTTTCCTAAGAAAGACTGGACAGGTGGGTACCTTACGTTCTGCTTACGTTCCAAGCACGTTTCTGTTCATTAGTCAGCTGCAACTGCCATTTGTTATAGGCCCTTGACAGAGTCACGTAAGTGAAATGGGCTGAATTTTACTAAACTTTTATTTTGTACCTGGGGTTTGCCTCAGTCAACACTTTTTGTAGAAGACCTGGATTGAGACAGAAGGTTGATATTGTACAAACTTAAGTTTGTATTTCCTTTTCAATTTGGATGTTAGTTATTGATTGTCACAGGTACTCACACATGAATAAAATGTGGACTCATCAGGCCAGGAGGAAGGACAGATTTGGGGGAGGAGAGGCTGTAACCAAGGCAGTGGGAAGCCCAGACCTCCCCCAGGACCCTGGTGAGTCAGAGATGGGGAGAAGTTGGGGGTAGGGGAGTTGGTGGGGGTGCAGCCTTGCTGAGTGGGAAGTGGGGAGACAGAGACAGAGATGAAGACAGAGATACAGACAGAGATGGACACAGACTGAGATGGACAGAAACAGAGGCAGAGGTGGAAACAGACAGGGATAGAGAGACGGAGAGATGGAGAGAGACAGAGATGAAGAGATAGAGACAGAGATGAAGAGATACAGAGATGGATGGAGACAGACAGAGACAGAGATGGGGAGAAAGAGATGGAGAAAGACATGAAACATGGAGAGATACAGAGATGGATGGAGACACAGAGATGGAGAGAGAGAGAAAGATGGAGAAAGAGATGAAGAGATACAGAGATGGACAGAGAGACAGAGATGAAGAGAGATAGAGACAGATGGGGAGAGACAGAGATGAAGAGAGACAGAAATAGATGAAGACAGAAATAGAGACAGAGACAGAGAGACAGAGTGAGACCGAGATGGGGAGAGAGAGACAGATGGAGACAGAGACAGGACTGGATAGACAGGGAGAGATGGAGACAGAGAGGTTGGGATAGTACAAACCAGCATGTGCCACTCCAGGGCCGGGTGGCATGGGCACATGGGCATGGCATTTTGGGCTGTGGCTTGCTTTCCCAGAGAGCACGGCTGCCTGGGGGATACAGGACCAGGAAGAAGTCTCCTGGTTATCCCCAGGCCATCTGTGGGAAGGCGGAGATGACTTCACAACAGAGAAGACACCAGAGAGGTTGCTTCCGGCCATCAGAGCCGAGCACAGGTGTAGAGCCTTGAAATGGCCTCAACTCCAAGGGGCCTTTGGAGCAAGCCCAGTGGCGAAGCCAGGTGGTAGGTGGGGTTTATCCCCCAGAGGAGGGCAAGGCAAGGCCCAGCCAGAACTTTCAACCATGAAAATCCAGGCTCCCCCAGACTTCTGATCAGCACACCCTCCTTTAACTGGGAATTTGTTCATATTTCGAGTGAACTGTTGCTGAATGCTGTATTTTAGGCTTAGGTGAATAAAAGTCCGGCATGCCTGACTGATGAAGGAGGCCTAGGAGCTGGAGACTTCTGTGTCCCCAGGCAGAACCAGGGGTGCCAGGTGCTGGGAGGAGGTCCTGGGCCTGTGTCCGACTCACTCAGGAGGCTGGATGTGGGAGAGGCAGCCGCTTGGTGTTCAGGGCAGCCCGAGGATGGCCCACCTCTGCTTCAGCCCTGCCCACCTGCTCCATGCCCTGCACCTGTCTAAACCCAGGGCCATTTTCCTGCTGTAAATTCCACATGGATTTGAATCTCAGTCATACATTGGAATCACTTGTAGACATTTTAAAAAATGTTCACCCCTGGGCATCCCCAGAAATTTAGGTCTCATTGGTATGGGCTGGAGCCCAGGCCCTGTAAAAGTCCCAGGTAATCCTGACACAGCCAGGTGGGGGCCAGCACAGGTGGAATCCCTCCTTGACCTCCCAGCAGCTGGTTGAAACACCCCAACCATCATCTCGAAAATAGCAACGATGAAATGCCCGCCTGCACCTGAGGTCCTGCAGTACCACAGCTGCCAAGCTGGTGCACGTCCCTGTCACCTGCTTGGAAAAAATTTCTACACCTGGCTTCCACATCACCTCCTGGAGGCTTCCCAGAGCCTCCAGTGAGTCTGCAAGGCCCAGCTCTGCACCGCCTGAAGTCACAGGGAGACCTGTGTTTCAGGGCGTGCGTGCTGTGCCTGGCCTCTCGGCAATGGTGTTCTGAGCTCCTCACTGCAGAGGCTGCCATGATCTCTGCTTCCACGTGGGCACAGGCCATCACACAGCAAGGGGTGAATGAGGGCCCACTCTCAAAGTGCACCATGCCTGACTGTCCAACACACACAAGGACTCATGGCACACAAGTGTCTGCACATGTCCACGCAGTACATATGCACATACACACACACAGTACATGGTCACACATGTACACATATCCACATGCCTGCACATGTCCACACAGTGCATATGCACACACATGGTACACGGTCACATGTGCACACAAGTACAATGCATACATCCACATGCCTGCACATGTCCACACATGGTACACAGTCACACATGTACACACAAATACAATGCATACATCCACATGACTGCACATGTCCACACAGTACATATGTGCACACACGGTACATGGTCACACATGTACACACAAGTACAATGCATACATCCACATGCCTGCACATGTCCACACAGTACATATGTGCACACACAGTACACGGTCACACATGTGCACACAAGTACAATGCATACATCCACATGCCTGCACATGTCCACATGGTACATATGTGCACACATAGTACACGGTCACACATCTGTGCACAAGTGCAAGGCACACATCTGCATGTCTACACGTGTCCACACAGTCCATATGCACACACACACACCACAGTACACGGTCACATGTGTGCACAAGGGCAATGCACACATCCACATGCCTGCACATGTTCACAAGTGAAGATGTGTTTGCTTGCGTATTCATACACCTGCACACCCTCCGGACCACCACTATCACCACCATGTCTCTCATGGTAGTGAGAGGGTCAGGGTAAGAATTTCTGGATCCTGTCCTAAAGCAGAATGCCTTTACATCTCCTCCCTGAGAGAAGACCCAGCAGACACGGGAAGTGAGCTTCTCCGACAAGGGGCACCAGGCAGTCAGTCCAGTGCCCCTCTGGCTTCCTGGTTCCTCCTCTCCTGAAGACAGGACTGAGAGGTGGGGGTAAAATGAGCCACTGTGGCGATGCCTGCGGTGACTGGGGTGGGGCCTGTGGGGGCTGCGGCCCTGCTATCCTGGAGCTGCCGTGGCAATGCCTGGGTGACTGGGGTGACTGGGGTGGGGGCTGTGGGGACTACAGCCCAGCTGTCCTGGAACCGCTCCTTCTCCCCCCGCAGCGCTCCTGGATTCTCCTGGAGGCCTGAACCTTCATCCCCAGGACAGCCCTGGGCTGTGTCACCTAAGCAGACCCAGAACCCAACCTCCCTCCCCCTGCAACCTAAGGGCAGGGACCACGGCAAGGCTTCTCCTACAGCCCTGGTGCATCAGCAGCCTAATTTCCGGGAACTTGCCAGCACATTTTCTGGCCTGTTTTGTGATGTGGCAACAGCTTCAAATCACAGCAGCCTGAGTGGCCCGGTAAATATTTACACAAACCTGGGGCTGGCAGGCCGTCTCCTTTGTGGGGCTGCCCAGGGCAGCCCAGGTCTGGCTCAGCACAGATGGCGCCTGCAGCAGGCAGCTCTTGCCCGGATGCAGCCAGGATGCAGACGCCCCCGGCAAAAGCTGCTGGCCGCTGCTGGCTGGGGCTCTGTGGTTCTGTGTCTGGAAATGTGGGGTAGGAACAACGTCCCTGAGGTCTCCCCAGAACAGCAAGGACTGTCTTCTTTTTTGTGCTCTTCATAAATGCACGGGAAGCCCTATAAAGTCCTCATAATGCTCCAAATTTGGGCAGCCGCCCTCCAGCTGGGTTCTGGTGCTCTGGAAATCAGAAACAGGTTTCTTCTGTGGTTCACTCTGCCCCATTTCTAAGCATGTTTATTGTTATGCTTATTAACGAGTAACATCATCATTGTTGGTCATACTAAGCCTATAAAAGTGCATTTAAGGGCATGTCCACTGAGGCATTTCCAGAACAGAGACAGGGGCCAGGGAGGCCAAAGTTCTCAGCCTTTGGCAAAGGCAGCCATGAGTCAGCCATGACTTAGGGTGATGGGGTCCTGGCGTCACAGGAGACCTCAGGCCACAGTCACCGGGTGTCATCAGGCACCTGGCCTGTGTGCTCCCATCTAACCAGCCTGAGCTATGAGCTCATCACAGCCAGCAGTGTGAAACCAGAGAGGACCAGCACTCATGTCCTCCACACCCAACAGGGACAGCTTACGGCATCCAGGTTCGGTGGAGACCAGATGTGTGAGAGAGGCACGAGAGGGCGTGGGTGATGCCTGCTGCTTTCCCAGTGAATAAGGTGGCTGGAGTTAGGACTACATTTGTAAGGGAATGTTTGGACCAGAGGACCCACCATTTCTGTGGTCTCTTCCTCTCCCCATACCCCAAATATCCAACAAGGATACAGAGCCCAGGAGAAAGCCGGGCTCAGGGAGGAGGTGCAAAGGGCGAGTCACACACCTGCTGCTGGAAAGCTGCGCAGGAGCCCTGTGCAGCCATGACGTCAGCACAGAAAGGCCCCTGGACCTCAGCCTGTCTCCACTGCATAGCAGACAAGAAGCAGCAACCCAGAGCTGGCCCAATATTAGGGGCCAGAGTCCAAGTGTGGCTCCCATGTCCTGGGGCAGCTCATGGCACTAGCCAGAAAAGCCTGGCCAGGAGATCCAGGGCTCACGAGACAGGAGACATTTGCTTCCTCCCTTGGACTCTGCCTTCTAGGAACCGGGTGGGCTGGAGAGGGGCAAGAGAGTAGGAACAGAGAGCATTGATGGCGTCTCCACCTGAGGCGCTGCACACATCCGGGCCCTGCCTGCCCGCTGTTTCTTCCTCACTTCCCACTCCCATAGAACAAGTGCCCGGGGGAACAAAGATGAAGAGATGCTGCTCCTGCTGCTGGTGCCTCCCGCTTCCAGAGTCTGTGCATGGCAGGCTGCTGGCAGGGCCTCGTCACCCTGGCACACTCCAGTTCATCTCTGCCGCCCCATCTGGACCTGTGAGCCAGCCTGCATCCAGGACCCCAACCTTTCCCTCTCCATAAACGAGTCAGTGCACATTCATGACCCCATCCCATAAAGAACAGTGGCTTTCAGTCTCTGAGGACTCAAATGTTTAAATGCACAGAAAGAGACAGAGAGTGCTCAGGGCCTCCCTGCCGCAAGCATGCAGCAGCAGCTGCCGTGACCAACTTGGGCACCACACTTCAGCTATATGGTTCAGCACAGTATAAGATATTGGGCCAAACAGTCATCAGGTCCCATGAACACACAGCACAGAGGCATTACCCACCACAAACCCATAGGTTTTCATGGACAAATGTCCAAGATACTGAGGCTGCACGAAGCTCAAACACAGAAGACATCTTTCAGATCATCAGAGGCCATGTCTGCTAGATACACAATTCCCTCTGCAGGAGTCAGACCCCCAGTCATGCAGCCTGCTGGGAGGGTTCCTCCGGAGCCCACGTCAGATCCAGGACCACCAGCAGCTGACTTCTGGAGCATCTGCCACCAGTTCCATCCTCCTCTGGTCCTGTAATTCCCAACTTCCTGTGAACCTATGTTCCATCAGCACTTAAAACTCACATTTCAACACTTGATCGACTTCCCCCTAATCCCACTTCTTCCTCTGCTGCCCTGATTTGGTGCTGGAACCACCATCAACCAGGTAGCCAGAACCAAACTTTGGGCTTCTTTCCACTCTCATGCTCCCATGCAAATCATTGTGAAGTCAGGTCATTGCTCTCTCTGAACTGTCTCCTAAAATCAGCCCTTTCCCCTTTTTTCACCCCTAATTCTCAAGGGAACACCTCATCCCCATTTTGGCCACTCTGCCTGGCACATCCTCACCCATGATCCTTCCTGAAGCATGGAGCTTTCATACCCTGCTCAAGTATCCAGCATGGCCACCCTGCCTGGGACATCCTCACCCATGATCCTTCCTGAATCGCAGAGCTTTCATACCCTGCTCAAGTATTCAGCACAGGGACGTTCTCTCCTGGGTGTGGAGCCCACCAGCACCAGGCTGAGCTTTGAGTGCACCTGCACAGCACCCTTTCCTCTTGGGCCTCAGACAAACCAAGTTCCCTCACCTGCCACCTGTCCCCACCTTTATTCCCTGCCCTTTGCTCAAAAGAGTCAAAGTGACCTGTCTTCTAGGCCCAGCTTCCTGCTTACCTTCTCTGTGAGGCCAAGCCTGTGGTAAGTAACCTCTTTCTCAGTGGCACTGATCAACTGCCTCCCACTGCTGCAATCTGTGTGCATGGCCATTGACCCTTCTAGACAGTGATGTCCACCCTGGCTGGAACAGCACATGATAAATACTTAATCGAATGAATGAACTTATCAATTTTAGGCAACTCTAACTGCTACAAAGTTATTCCTTCCCTCTTATTAAATTTAGCCTCTTTTGACCTCCTCCAAGGTTCTTCTTGTGGTTTGGAAGCACATGGAATAAACAAGATCTCTCCTCTGCCTGAGAAACTCCCACACTTAGCAGCAGCTGTGAGGACCGACTGGGTCACTTGTGCTGATGATGTGGCATCCCTGTCTGTGCACCTACCTGCTAACCTCTTCTCTCCAGAATGTGTGGTGACGAGCTGTGTGTTTATATTTTGGTTGGTGCATGAAACCCATGAAAACCTCTATGTGCAAGTGAGAAGCAAACTTCAGTAGCAAGAGCTGCTCTTGAACCAGCAAGACTATGACTCTGTATTTCATGCAGAAGAGACCTGGAGTCATGCAGACCGAGGCAGCCACCACAAGCTTGCACACCCTCAGATGGAATCCTGCATGGCTGTGTTCCAGTTGCCCCGTGTCATGCCCAGTCATGGTTCCTAAAACCTTTGTACAGTTTTCACAGAGAGGCGCAATCATAGCTGCTTTCAGAAGCAGATCAATGGGAGTTGTTCTGAGTGTTTTAGAAGTCGAGTTAATAACTCACACCCACTGAAACCCTCAGGAAAGAATGCTGAGCATTTAGAAAACACAGCCTTGCTGCCCCAGCGAGGTGAACAGCACTGTAGGTGGGCCAGGAGCAGGAAGGGCTAAGGGAAAGTTCCAGAGGGTGTGGAGGCCATCCTAGAACAGGTGGTCCAGGCACTGTCTCCATGGGGTGATGACGTGGAGGCCGTCCTAGAGCAGGTGTTCCAGGCGCTGTCTCCATGGGGTGATGGTGTGGAGGCCGTCCTAGAGCAGGTGGTCCAGGCACTGTCTCCATGAGGTGATGACGTGGAGGCCGTCCTAGAGCAGGTGGTCCAGGTGCTGTCTCCATGGGGTGATGGTGTGGAGGCCGTCCTAGAGCAGGTGGTCCAGGCGCTGTCTCCATGGGGTGATGGTGTGGAGGCCGTCCTAGAGGAGGTGGTCCAGGCGCTGTCTCCATGGGGTGATGACATGGAGGCCGTCCTAGAGCAGGTGGTCCAGGCGCTGTCTCCATGGTGGATGCTTCCTAGAGCTGGCAGCTTGGGCTCCAGATCTCCTTCTCTACAAGCTGCCTCCTCATAGCATCTCTGGCTTTTTAGGGGCCTGTTCATGGCAGGCAGCTCATCTCCTCTGATTCTCCTCGGCAGCTGCTGCAGCCACAGTGAACTGCAGGGCAGGAGGGAGCTCTGGAGCCCGGTAGCGATGGCTTCAAGGCCCTGGTGTCTGCTCAGAGCAACCTAGGCAACCTTCTCGTCTTCTGAGAGGAGGGCTCTCCTTTCCCTCGGCCTCAGCTTCCTCCTCGGGCAATCTGCCATCATGCACCATCTGTAGTAAAAGCTCCCATCTTTATGGCTGGTGGGATCACCCAAGTGGGCCCTCAGAACCCTGGGGGAGACAGAGCCCAGGGCATGTCGGCTACTCTTGTCTGTGATGCCTTGGTACTGGGGATGTGTCTCTGGGCCCTGTTGTGGGAGTCCACAGCTCCCTCTGATGGGGCAGGAGGCATTTGATCCCATAACTTCAGGGAGTCAGGCCTCAGGAGCTGGGGCTGAGCAGCGCTGTGATTCTCTGACAGGCCTTTCTGGATCATGGCTTATGGCCAAAGTCAGCCTGTCCCTTGTTTTTACATGGCCTGTAGACTAAGAATAATTTTTGTCTGTGTAAATGATTGAAGGAAAAACAAAAGCAAAAGATCAGTGTTTTATGACACATGGAAAGGGGATGGAATTCACGGTGCAGGATTCCAAAGCTGTGTGGAGCCCAGGGAACCCGCTGGCCATGGGTGGCCTGTGGCTGCCTTTGCTCTACAATCATGGCCGTGGCAGAGGCCGTGTGCCCACAAGGGTGGAAGCTTACACTGTGTGGCCCCAAGAAGAAAACAAGGGTCTGTGCGGGAGCCTTGGGTCAGCTTTTCACAGGCTAAGGAAGAGCCTAGGAGTGGGGCAGGAGCAAGCTTTGCTGTGTTTACGACCCGCCAAGATGAGACACTGCCATGCAGACAACACCGGCGAGATGGGAAGCGAGCACCAGGGCCCAGGGCTTCGTCTCTGCTAAGTCACCCACTCCGTGGGACTCTGTTCCAGCAGCTGGACCTGGCTTTGTCTTGACACATGAGCCAGGTGATGGGCAAACATGGAGGCTGAGAGTGAGGCTGATGAGGGCTCAGCTGGAAGAAGGAGCCGCCATCACAGAGGGCACACCTGTGGCCATGGGCAGAGCGCTGGGGGAAATCGGGCCAAGGTGCTAGCAGATGGGACAGTCTGACCATGTAGAAGTCGCCGGAAGAAAAGGGCAGCCCATGCCCTCTGCTCTGCCTCGGCAGGGACACTGGGACGGGCAGCAGAGGGACCTCCGGGGATGTCCGACTGGAAACCTTTCACAGTGCCAGAGGCCCACAGCAGCAGCCTGTGCCTCCACCCTGTTCCAACGCATTCACCCTGGCGGCTGCGGCTGGTGAGGCTGTGGCCCTGACTCTCCGATGCTGCAGCCTCAGGCCTCTACTGCCATCTCACCATGCTCCAGACAGGGAGCTAAGGCCCGCCCTCTCGTCCCAGGTCACAAACCAAATCCCCAGCAGAGGAGGCCTGGAAGTTGGGCCTGGCTGCTCCACCCAAGGGTCTCCGTGGCCCTCCTGGGGGGCCCCCCTTGCCTCTCCTGCTCTGGTCTTCCTAGTGCAGCTGTGGTCTCCTCTGCACCCAAATCACCTCCAAGAATCAAAGTTGAAATTGGGGAAGAAAGTTTGCACACTTCTGAGGGAAAGATCCCTCCCTCTAGGTTCCAGATGCGTAGCCAACCCTGCCCAAGGGCTCCTGGAGAGAGGGAGGGAAGGGGCGTTTGGATGCAGGGTCTCTTGCTGCACCCAAAGGCTCTGACTCCAAATACAGTCTCACTGGGAGTTGGGACTTCGGGATAGGACTGGGGGCGCCGTTCAGTCCACGAGGTCTGTAGCACGTAGGGAGGGTGAGGTCCAGGAGCAGGCAGAGGCTTGGGCCCAGGTGGCAAAGTTTCTCAGCCAGTCGGCCAGGGATACGGCTTTAAACAAAGAAGGCCAGTCAAAAGTCTGGCTGCTGGCACAGTCACCAGGCTGGAGACGTGACACGCCACCTCGCCACGGCATCTGCCACAGAGAATGCTTGCCTTGACACGTGACCAGGTGATGGGCACAGGCTGGAAACGTGGAGGCTGAGAGGCTGGGGTGGGCCAGGCCCTCACCCGCCTGCCGGGGCTTTTCCCCAGGGGCTCTCTTCAGAGCCATGACCTCTCGGGATGGATAATGAAAGTGCCTTGATTTTTAGTGGTGTGTGACAGCAAACACATCTGAAGTAATAAATGATGTACTTAATGTTATCTATGGTTGAAGTATGTATTACAAGGTGCATTTACATACGGCCTTTAAAAACACTCCTGTGATTTCCTCATGTGGCAAGCGTTGTATGCACTTTGCTCTGCTTTCAAAGTGAATGTGAGGAAAACCCATGGCTCCTCAATACATTTGAAGCAAACAGCTACATTCTATTCTGTTTAAGGACCGAGTGTATGTTTAAAAAGGAAATGACTTTCATGTAATATGCCTCCACATGAGTGTTATGATCCAAAGTTTAGAATACTTCTATTCAGAGGTTTAAATATCTGTTTTCCTAGAGATCATATTTTGTTCCCAAATGGTGTGAGGGGCTTTGAGACACGTCTGAAGCTCTTTGCAAACAGCACGTGGGTGATGTGACAATCAGCAAAAAGCAGTGACTTCAGCTACTCTTCTATTTCCCTTTTTGTCCATGGGATGTGAGTGAAGTCTTGACATGTTATGCAGGCGTCTTGCTAAATGATTGACGTGTTATGTAGGCATCTTATTAAATGATTGACATGTTGTGCAGGCATCTTGCTGAATGATTGACACATTGCGTAGGCATCTTGCTAAATGGATGCAACTTAGAGACATGGTGAGACTCGTTTGCAGAACTGCTTCGATTCTTTTTAGTACTTGTCGGCCTCCCTCGGCTTCCTCATAGCCACTGTCAATTTACATGGAATAATTTATGATTATGAGGAATAAAAGTAAAATTCCAAGTTCCCCAACCAACCGAAATAACCCCCTCCCCTTGGCCATAGGGACCGCCAAGAACCCTTGCAAACTGAGTGTGCAGCTCTGACAGGATGGGAGGTCAGACATGGTTTGCGATCCCCTCCCTCAGTGAGGACCATTAGGCTTTCTTCCCTGAGGGCTACACAGAATCCAGCCCCCTCAGAAGAGACCATGCTGGTTTCAACCAACCTGACGTCACCCCTCTCTTTTCTGATTTTGGCATGAACACTGACCAGCACTCCTTCCTGATGGGAGCCCACCGACCACAGACTGTGAGCTCTGCTGGGCCGCGGAGGAAGCGTGGCATGGCTTTTAATGTCCTCTGCTTCACCTTTCCACATCACATTTCCCCTCCTTGCTGCCCTCGTCGAGGTTCTCCACAAGGGCTCCGCCCCTGCAGCAGACTGCTGCCAGGACACCCAGGCGTTTCCACAGGCTTAACGGCACGTGGACGCTGCCACGGCTTACAGCTTGGACTTTCTGGAGCAGTGCTGTACCTGGGGCCTTTTTAGCCATGGCTGGAGCTGGAGCAGCTGGGATACAAGAATCATGTCCCCAGATTGTGCAGGGTGGTGGGGGTCTTGGGCCTGACGCACAAAATCATTCTTCTCCCCAGGCCTCTGAGCCTGTGATGAGGGGGTGCTGCCATGAGGTCTCTGAAATGCCTTTGCAGGATTCTCCCCGTCTTCTTGGCTATCAACATTTGGCTCTTGTTTACTTATGCAAATTTCTGCAGCCAGCTTGAATTCCTTCTTAGAAAATGGGTTTTTCTTTTCTACCACATGGCCAGGCTGCAAATTTTCCAAAATGTTATGCTTTCCTTTCCCTTTCAATTTAAGTTCCAATTTCAGATCATCTCTTTGTTTATGCAAATGAGCATAGGCTTTTAGAAGCAGCCAGGCCAAATATTGAACACTTTGCTGCTTAGAAATTTCTTCCACTACATGCCCTAAATCATCTCTCTCAAGTTCAAAGTCACCGATCCCTAGAGCAGGGGCACAATGCCTCCAGTCTCTTTGCTAAAGCATAGCAAGGGTGGCTTTTACTCCAGTTCCCAAGAAGTTCCTCATCTCATCTGAGACCACCTGAGCCTGGACATCACTGTCCATATCACTGCCAGCATTTGGTCACAACAATATAACAGATCTCTAGGAAGTTCCAAACTCACCTTCCTGTCTTCTTCTGAGCATTTCACACTCTTCCAACCTCCACCCGTTACCCAGTTCCAAAGCTGCATCCACATTTCAGATATCTTTATAATGATGTCCCACTCCACTCCTGATACCAATTTTCTGTATTATTCCATTCTCTCATTGCTATAAGGAACTACCTTATAAGGGTCATTTATAAAGAAAGGAGTTTTACTTGGCTCAGTTTCAGCGACTGTACAGGCTTCTGCTTCTGAGGAGGCCTCAGAAAACTTACAGTTATGGCAGAAGGCAAAGGGAAGCTGGTGTCACTTATGAGGCCAGAGCAGGAAAAAAGAGACAGGAAAGGGTGAGGTGCTACACACTTTAAAACAACCAGATCTCATGAGAACTCACTCACTATCAGGAGAACAGCAAGGGGGATATCTGCCCCCATGAGCCAGTCACCTCCCACCAGGCCCTCCTTCAACACTGGGGATCACAACGCAACACGAGGTTTGGGTGGGACACAAATCCAGATCATATCATGCAGCTTGCCCCGCTAACACGAACAGAAACTTCAGTCCCTTCCAGAACTTCTGAAGGTTCACAGAACATTCTGGGGAAACGTTTGCTCGTTTAATTTTTGTTAGAGTTTAATTCTGAGTTTGAAAGTCAGGTATTTTGAGTGTGAGGTGAAAGGAACACCTGGAAATTTTCTTAGGCTGCCCCATGTGCTCTGGGACATTCAAAATCTCCCAGGCGTCTCCACCAAGAGCCCCAGCCTCACGGTATCCTCTGCTACTCCTTTCTTCCTCCCCTCTGCCAGAGCTCCAGAGAATCATCTTTCAGCTCTTCTGAGTCATTTTCACCATTACTACCTGCCAGGGTCCCAGCGGGACATCCCAGTTCCTAACCTGGCCCAGGACCTGCAGACCCCACCCAGACAGGACTCCCAGGAGCCAGGGCCTGCAGCCCCCACGCAGACACACCTCCCAGGGACCAGGCCTGCAGTCCCCACCCAGGCACACCTCCCAGGGACCAGGACCTGCAGCCCCCATGCAGACACACCTCCCAGGGACCAGGCCTGCAGTCCCCACCCAGGCATGCCTCCCAGGGACCAGGAGCTGCAGCCTGTGCCCAGACACACTTCCCAGGAGCCAGGACCTGCAGCCCCCACGCAGACACATCTCCCAGGGACCAGGACCTGCAGCCCCCATGCAGACACACCTCCCAGTGACCAGGGCCTGCTGTCCCCACCCAGGCACACCTCCCAGGGACCAGGGCCTGCAGTCCCTACCCAGACACGCCTCCCAGGAGCCAGGACCTGCAGCCCCCACGCAGACACACCTCCCAGGGACCAGGCCTGCAGTCCCCACCCAGGCACACCTCCCAGGGACCAGGAGCTGCAGCCTGTGCCCAGACACGCCTCCCAGGAGCCAGGACCAGCAGCCCCTGCCCAGAGCACACTTCCCAGGGACTGTTCCTCTCACATCTACCCCCCAACTCCTAACAAGGTTCAGTTTCAGTTTTGCAATTCTCTCATGTGCCCACCCTCCAAGCCTTTTCAATTTCCTAATTTTCCAGCAAACAAGACATTACAAAAAAGCTTGTTTATCTTAGCTAAATATCTCAATTAAAACACTCCATTCCAAAAGCATGACCCAGAATCTGGCATCTTTGTGGTAGCAGGAACCAGCTGGCGAGATGGTCTGTGCTCTGAGTGTCCACCCAGAGTCAGCTTCCGGCCGCTCCTGCACTGTCATGGGGGAGGGGGTGGGGGAAGGGCGCTCAAGCTGTCCCCGTGTGCACTGGACACCAGTGAGGGGTGGGGACAGCCCTTGGGGACACCCAGGGCACCCTCAGCCCTTCCCGCTGGTGCTTCCTGCAGATGGCCCTCAGGACAAGATGGACGTTCTGCTGTCTTGGGCACCTGGCACACCCGCATGTCCTTCCAGAGACCTGGACTTTGGCTCTGCTCACTAGTTCAAATGTGAAAGCAGAAAGTTCTGCATGTCTCTGCTTCTAAACTTGCTGAAAGGGTGAAGGTCAGTTTTAAACACCTTCTCCATGTGAGATATAAGTAAGGTAGATCCCTGCCCTCAGGGCTGCTGCGGGGAGACCGGTCAGGAGGGTGAATGCTGCAGTAACGGCTGGGAGGGGAAGTGTTCCCTGGGAGGATGGCTGCAGTGGGGGCGAAGGTAAGATGAATGATCAGCACGTGGGTCCCACTTCCCAGCTGTGCCATGTGTGTGCACGGACACCACCCTGACCACCAGGAAAGCCCGGCCTGAGCTCACTGTTGACTGTGGACAGGGTGCGCTCCTAGAACTGTGCGTGGAAGAGGACTGGTCCTGGTGGCCTCCAACCTGACAACATTTTCCACGACAGTCACACTCCTGAAAATAAGTTGGCAAGTCATCCTGTAGCAAATTTTCTGAAAGAGTGAAGGAATATTTCATAAAACACGATCACACAAGCCACTGTCCTTTATCACAAAAATCTGAATGCATTGTTCCCACCCCAGAGGATCCGAAGGGACGTGGTGGGTCTGAGGGGGCCCTCAGGTCACTGGACATCCGCAAATGCCACAAATTATTCCAGGAAGTGAACACCCTGGCTCGTGCCCTGTGCACCTGGTGTTCGTGAATCAGGAGACTGACCCTCGGAAAGATGTGGAGAGCTCACCTCCCACCCCCACCCCAGCCAGGCTCTGGAAATCCGTCCTTCAGTTTCTAGCTGACGTGCAAACTATTCTGAATGATGTCAAATATGTTCTTTCTTTATTTTTTTTTAGCTTTTTGCTTTTAACTAATTTTAGTCTTACAGAAGAGTCACAAACATAACACAGCCCTTCCTGACACACCACAGCCAGCTTCCCTGAGTTAGCCCCTTGGCCCCAGCACGGCTGCCAGAATCAGGACACTCAGGTTCACTCCGCCTTTCTTTAAACCAACAGACTTCACGTAAAGCTCACAGCGTTTCCACGTGGGCCTGGCTTCTGCTCCAGGGTCCATCGAGGTCCGCTGAGTCCAGGTGCCCTGAGCCGTGGCCTCCTGCTGCCGTGGCTGCTCCCTTGTCTTCTGGACCTTGACACATTGAAAGATGGTTGATCAGTTATTTTGCCGACTATCTGCTCAGTCCAACTGGACTGAAGTGATGAGCTATTGGCAAGAATGCCACGAAGGAGATGCCGAGTCCCTGCTGGGGCACCGTGTCCCTACTGTCCCCCTGAGTCCCTGCTGTCCTTCTGTCTCCCTGTCATCCCTCTGTGTTCCCGCTGTCCCTCCGTGTCCCTGCTGTCCCTCTGTGTCCCCGCTGTCCCTCTGTGTCCCTGCTGTCCCTCCGTGTCCCTGCTGTCCCTCTGTGTCCGTCATCCCTCCATGTCCCCACTGTCCCTTCGTGTCCCTGTCATCCCTCCGTGTCCCCACTGTCCCTCCATGTCCCTGTTGTCCCTTCGTGTCCCTGGTGTCCCTCCATGTCCCTGCTGTCCCCATGTCCCTGCTGTCCCTCTGTGTCCCTAGTGTCCATGTCCCTGCTGTCCTTCTGTGTCCCTGCCATCCATCCGTGTCCCTGTCATCCCTCCATGTCCCTTTTGTCCCTTCCTGTCCCTGCTGTCCGTCTGTGTCCCTGTTGTCCCTTCATGTCCCTGCTGTCCCTCTGTGTCCCTAGCGTCCATGTCCCTGCCATCCTTCTGTGTCCCTGCCATCCATCCGTGTCCCTGTCATCCCTCCATGTCCCTGTTGTCCCTTTGTGTCCCTGCTGTCCCTCCATGTCCTTGCTGTCCCTCTGTGTCCCTGCTGTCCTTCCATGTCCCTGCTGTCCCTCCATGTCCCTGCCATCCCTAACCCTAACCCTAACCCGAACCCTAACACACTCATGTACTTCTCACATGTATTTGGTTGATGTCCCATGGCTCCCTGAAGTGTATAAATCCAAGCTGTACCCTGATCACCTTGGGCTCATGTTCTCAGGATGTCCTGGACTGGGTCACAGGCGAGAGTCACTTACATTTGGCTCAGAATAAATCTCTTCAAATATTTTATAGACTTAAGGGTCTAAAATGCTTTGCTGTTAGCTCTGAGGTTTAAATCCCAGTCCTGCTTATTAAACGTGAATTTGAGAAATTTACCTTTTTCAAGCCTCCATTTTCTCGTCTGAATAAGAAGGAAATGATAACACATCCATCTCTCAGGGCCATTGGGAGGGCCCTATCCTTATAGTTTAGACCCTAAACTACAAAAATAAGCATTAATGTGATTCTCAGTCCAGGATAAGACCAGGTATTGCCGGGGGAGAGTCGGCCACTCCTGGGAACCGCTGTGTAGCTGAAAGAGCCTGTCCTTCAAGTTGGATGCTGAGTGGCTAAAACAGAGCTCAGCAGCCGTTTGCTGACTCTAGGTTACCACACCCAGCGTTCCCCAAAACCACACCCTTGCACCTGGGGGCCTTTCTGGGCTCACCTGAACCAACCAATTAGAGCTCACTGGCCTTGGCCAAATCAAGACTCAGCTGTTATCAACCAATCGGAGCTCAGCTGCCCTCGACCAACCAGAACTAAGCAAGTTTGAACCCTTCATTTTCACACACAGACCTGACGGAAACCTGGGTGGGAGCTTTCGCGGAAACCTTCCCGGCCGGGAGCGGTGGCTCACACCTGTAATCCCAGCACTGCGGGAGGCCGAGGCGGGTGGATCACGAGATCAAGAGATCGAGACCATCCTGGCCAAGACGGTGAAACCCCGTCTCTACTAAAAATACAAAAAAATTAGCTGGGCATGGTGGCGCGTGCCTTTGGTCCCAGCTACTTGGGAGGCTGAGATGGAAGAATTGTTTGAACCCGGGAGGCGGAGATTGAGCCACTGCACTCCAGCCTGGCGACAGAGCAAGACTGACCAAAAAAAAAAAAAAAAAAAAAAAAAAAA
>CM052651.1:155154160-155164752 GCA_028533165.1 Leontopithecus rosalia
TCCTGGATCATCCTTTCCATATGTGTAGAATCTGTGACAGTCTGTGTGTAATATGAAGGTGCTCATGTATTCCTGGATCATCCTTTCCATATGTGTAGAATCTGTGACAATCTGTGTGTACTATGAAGGTGTTCATGTATTCCTGGACCATCCTTTCCATATGTGTAGAATCTGTGACATTCATGTGTAATATGAAGGTGTTCATGTACTCCTGGATCATCCTTTCCATATGTGTAGAATCTGTGACAATCTGTGTGTAATATGAAGGTGTTCATGTACTCCTGGATCATCCTTTCCATATGTGTAGAATCTGTGACAGTCTGTGTATAATATGAAGGTGTTCATGTATTCCTGGATCATCCTTTCCATATGTGTAGAATCTGTGACAATCTGTGTGCAATATGAAGGTGTTCATGTACTCCTGGATCATCCTTTCTGTATGTGTAGAATCTGTGACAATCTGTGTAATATGAAGGTGTTCGTGTAATCCTGGATCATCCTTTCCATATGTGTAGAATCTGTGATAATGTTACCTTTGTCCTTTCTGGCATTTTGTCTTCTTTTTGTGGTCCCTTGTTAGTCTGACTAGAGGTTAACAAAGTTTTTTAATCTTTCAAATAATCAGTTTTGGTTTTGTTGGTTTTGTCGTCTTCTAATTTATTGATTTTTACTCTTGACTATCATTTCCTTTACTCTGCATGCTGTGAATTTAATTTTCTCTTCCTCTAGCTCCTTAGCCACCTCAATTCTGTGTGTCATTCTGGGTCCTTGGCCATTCCCACCTCAGTTAACAGCAAATGTCAACAGGTACCACTTGCTAGTGTCCAAACACAAGATGAGCCCGGAATTTTTCTTCCCCTCACATTGCACAAGGAATCCATGAGCAGTGTTGCAAGCTCTGGCTTTGAAGGTGGTCCCAGCCCTGCCACACCTGTGCCATGCTGCCAGGCCAGCAGCCGTGCTGCATGCCTTCCCGCCTTCCCCCGGGCTCTGCTTGCAGCACAATCATGCGAACACAAATCCGTGAACACTCACTCTTGAGCCCAGAGCCACCCATCAGAAGTGCAGCCTCCTCGGCTACGCGGGGGGCCACCCACAGTCAATGGCTCACGAAGCCTGGGGGGTCACTGCAGGGTGCAGGCAGCCCCAGCCATCAAGGACAGGGACGTCCCCAGATGCAGCTGAACAAAGGCAAACCACCCCTCCCATGCCACATCCAGATTTCTGACTCAGAACACACAGTGCTTGTTTTTAAAAAAACAGAGCAAAGCTATAAATTGGGTCACTTTATTCTCTGCTTAAAACTCTATACTAACAGTCTGGCAGTTCACAAAAGCTAAATATAGAATTACCATATGACCCAGAAATTCAACTGGCGAGTACAGAACCACGGGAAATGAAAATGTAGACCACACAAAACCTTGCGGCCAGATGCCTACGGCAGCGTTATCTATCACAGACAAAAGGTGCAAACAACCCAGATGCTCATCAGCTCAGGAAGAGATGAGCAAAACCTGGTCCCTCCAGACAATGGAGTACTACTTGGTAATAAACAGAAATGTGTGCTGGTGGAGTGGGGAGGGGGCAAAGGAGGGCACAGAGGCCAGAGCAGCCACCTAGGGATGAGGGCCACTGCCGGGACTGTCTGGTGTCACAGGACACTGGGCTGGGGCTTGGCCTGCCTGATGGGACAGAAATGCTCTTAATTCCTTGGAGGCTAAGAGAAATCCTGGAAGGTGGGACAGCCTAGGCCTGGGGGCCCAGTGGAGATAGGAAAAGGCCTTCAGTTTTTTCAAAACTGAGCAATGAAAGCCTTTGACTTGTGTTTTAAAAATTTGTGTAAGAGATAGGAACAGAAAATGTCAAGTTGAGAGGCCTTGGTTTAATAATGCCCTTGTATCTATAATTTGCTTTCTCATTCATTCATTCCTTCAAAAAGAGCATCAACACAAAGAAGAATTTACATCAACGAATGGATAAAACAGCCAGTTAACATCAAATGGCAGTAACCCTAATTTAAGTCGACTAAATCCCCCAATCAAAAGATACAGCCAAAACCTAACAGTATGCTACATCCAGACCCATTTCACATCCGAAGATACACAAAGACTTAAAACAAAGGGATGGAGAAAGATTTACCAACCAAATGGAGAGCAAAAATAAATAAATAAATAAAAAGCAGGAATTGCAATTCTCGCATCTGATAAAATAGATTTCAAAGCAACAAAGATACAGTGGTAAAAGGATCAATGCAACGATAAGAGCTAATGATCCTAACACCCAGATGCATAAGACTCATAAAGAGATTTAGACTCAACGAGACAGAAAATTAATAAGGATATCCAGGACTTGAACTCAGATCCGGAACAAGTAAACTCAATAAATATTTATAGAGCTCTCCATGTTAAATACACAAAATATACATTCTCCACCTTAAATACACAAAATATTGATCGGCCATTATTAATACCCATTTTTAGAATAAAGCTACATTCCCATTCTCTCTCCCTCTTTTTCTTCCTCTTTCTTCCTCTTCTTCACTCCGTTTTTTTCTTTCTTTCAAAAAAATGCAATTTGCTTTGTCATTCATTCATTCATTCATTCAAGAAATGTGTACTGAGAAACTGCTGTGTGCAGACCTCTGTGTCACATGCATGTGTGCCCCGAACATCGTTACCTGGGAACACACATGTTCAAGCACCTGTGTGAACATGGGTGTGGGTGTTGGTGCCTTCCAGCCTCACCGGCTCCTGGGAACACATGTGTTTAGGTGTGGACACCTCTGCGTGAGTATAGGTGTGAGTGTGGGTGCGTTGCAGCTGCACTGGCTCCTGAATGTTTCCTGTCAGGCCCGCAGTGTCTGCTACATTCCAGTTCCACGAGTGTCTTCTCCAGAATTGCAAGGCCAGGCCAGGGAGGAGGAGGGTGGACTGCCTCATGGACACGCGGCCAGGAGGGCTTACCTGAGGAGAGTTGATGGAAGAAGCCGCACACTGGGGGTGTAAACAATACACATTTATTTCTTATGGTCCAGCTGAAGGTCCAAGATCCAAGTTCCTGCAGACTTTGTACCTGCAGGGTTCTCAGCCTGGCATGCAGGCAGTGGCCTCCTGGCTGCATCCGAAAACTGGAGGAAAAGAGGGCGAGAGAGAAGGAAGGGAGAGAGGGGCAAGAAAGAAAGAAGAGAGAGAGGAGGGAGAGGAAGAGGCAAAGGAAGGAAGGGAGGGAGAGAGAGAGGGAGAGAGGAGCCCCAATCCTATTGTGGAGGCCCCACCCTCATGACCTCATGTAACCTAATCACCCCCAAAAGCCTAGTTCCAAACTCAGCCACACTGGGGGTTAGAACCTCAATATGTGAACTTCAGGGTCAGGGATGCGATTCAACCCATAGCAGTGTGGAAAGAGTTCAGAAGTGAGGGATGGGGCTGCCCAGGACAGCAGTGAGGAGCCTGCAGGGACAGGGGAGGGGACTGGAGGAAAAGGGGCCCTGCAGGATCACCGCAGCCCTGTCTCCAGAAGCCCTCACTGCCACACGCTGCAGGAAGCCTGAGGGTGAGGGAGCCTGGGGGGTGCCATGCGAAGGCCAGCATCCCAGGCTCTGGTGGCAGGAAGCCTCAGGGTGCTGGGGAGGCCATGGTGACCTCACAGAATCTGCCTCTCCTCCCACTGGGCTCAGAGATTTCCACAGGCTCTGCGTTGCCCAGAGAGAGAAGGAGGGAGGGAGGGACTGGCGCGTGGCCACAGGTGGAGGCAAGTGGAGCCGAGAAGAGATGGGATGAGAGAGAAGAGCCCACCTGGCTGCCAGGCACTCCCTCTGCTCAGGAGGTGCCGTGGCCTCCAGACCTGCCAGAACTGGGCTCACACACAAAACAGGAACCCGCTCAGCTCAGCCTCAAAGTGCTTCGTTGCATTTTTTCTGGCTGGGGCTTGAGGACGAAAGGTTGGTTGTTTTAGCTGCTAGCTCAATTGGCTGGTCTCACATTCATGGTGACCTTGGAGAAAATACATTGAGAGGCTTATAGAGCTTGAGAAAACCTCCTGGGTTTAGAATTCTGGACCAGTCAGGACCATGCTGGAATTTCATCAGGTTTATGCTCAAGAGAAACAAAACTCAATTTCCTGTTTTGAATTATTTCACAATCCTCCACAAGGTGTACAGGCAGCAAACGCTCATCCTGAGGGGCCAGTGGGACAAGCTACCAGCAAGGCAGCTCCCATACCTCTACCTGAGCTCCAGCCAGGCCAGGCCAAGGTGATGGAGAAGGGATGGTGGGAGGCACGTGTGGACATTGCCCCAAGCCGGCCATGTAAGACATCGCTTCCTGACATGGCTGCGTGGGCTGCACGGCCTGTCTGCTCCTGCCCTGCCCTGGGCTCCCTGCTGCCACCTGGGGCTGCCACATGACTCTGCTCAATCTCCATGCCACCCAGCAGAATCTGAGTGGTCACCCCGTGTTAGGGACAAGGACATGGAGAGTCAGAGGCTAGCCTGGAGGTGACAGTGATGCCGGGGCGAGCCCAGGTGAGGAATACTTGAAGGTGCAGCGTGCGTCAGACAGGAAGCCAGGTAGGAAGAACGGGATGAGAGGAACTGCACGGCCACCTGCAGCCGCTGCTCTCTCCCTCTCCCTCCTCCCTTCTTCTCCACAGGGCTCTACAGTGTGTAGGACACAGTTGCCAACCCACAGCTGGGTAAGTACAGGGCTGAGCACTGGCAGTGATCTGCCGTGGCTGTGGCTTCCGGGAACATGGCCAGATATGTGCCCACACATCGTATGGGAGCCACGTGGGGGTTTACTGAGTGCCAGGCTCAAGGGGAGGACCCTGTGCAAGGGCCCTGAAGGAGCTGTCTGTCAACTATGATCCAAAAATGCATGAAATATGGAAACCATTTCTTTCATTCTTGGTTAATTGCAATTCGATTGCAACTTGAATGTAAATTATTGGAACTGGCTACTCATGAAGAGAAGACGAATTTTGAAAATGGAACATGTATTGCTTCAGTTTAAACAAAAGTTACCTGTAATTATACTCAGCATGCTGAAAATGCCTTTAAAATTGCTCCTTCCTTCCTATCAACATACTTTATGACACAGTTTATCTCTTATGACTATCATTAAAACAGAACAATATTTTCGATATACATTTTCCCTCCAGTATCAGTAAAACTGAAACTAGATAGGGAAGAAAAGCAGAAGCTCATTAGCCATTAGAGATATTAAATATTAACACAACATGCTATCATTTTGCACAAAAGGGCATTTAAGCATAAATTGCTAATTTCACTCCTATTTTGTTTAGTTATGGCTGTAGAACGGCAAAATGTTTTTAATGTGTGCATTAGGTGGCTTAAACAACAGAAACTGGCCCCTCACAGTTCTGGAGGCTGGAAGTCCAAGACGAAGGTGCCAGCCAGTGTGGTTTCCTGGCCCTCTTCCTGGCATCCCGACAGCCACCTTCTCACTGTGTCCTCCCGTGGTGAAGGGAGGGAGCTCTGAGCTTTTCTTCTTCTTTTTTTTTTTCTGTGTTAGAGTCTTGCTCCGTCACCCAGGCTGGAGTGCAGTGGCATGATCTCGGCTCACTGCAACCTCTGCCTCCTGGGTTCAAACAATTCTCCTGCCTCAGCCTCCTGAGAAGCTGGGACTACAGGTGTGTGCCACCACACTCAGCTAATTTTTTGTATTTTTAGTAGAGGTGGAGTTTCACCGTGCTGGCCAGGATCGTCTCAATCTCTTGACCTCGTGATCTGCCTGCCTCAGCCTCTCAAAGTGCTGGGATTACAAGCATGAGCCACTGCGCCCAGACACCCTTCTTCTCAGAAGACCACTAAGCCCATCATGAGGGCCCACCTTCACAATCTCATCTAAATCTCATCACCATCCAAAGGCGCCACCTCCTCATATCCTTACTTTGGGGATGAGAGCCGCAGGATATGAAACTGGAGGGAACGTAGCTCTGTCCATGGCAGTCTAACGACTCTGCAACGTCACATATATGTGCACTGCTTCACTGAAAAACATGCGGAGTTTGTGCAAGTGGTTTCTATTTTTCTGTTTTATTTTTGCTCTAATTATGCCATTTGAAACATACTTTATGTCTATTGAGTGTAATAATAAAATTTTGCTCTTATATTTTTTGTCTTTTCTATTTTTTCATTTCTCATTTTGGTCATACTTTAAAAAATATTAATGCAAAGAAGTTTGAAACGTTCAACGATCCTTCACCACCAAGGTCATTTGTCACCAAGGCCCTTCATCACCAAGGCCCTTCATCACCAAGGCCCTTCACCACCAAGGTCATTCGTCACCAAGGTCATTCGTCACCAAGGTCATTCACCACCAAGGTCCTTCACCACCAAGGTCCTTCATCACCAAGGCCCTTCATCACCAAGGCCCTTCACCACCAAGGTCCTTCACCACCAAGGTCCTTCACCACCAAGGTCCTTCATCACCAAGGTCATTCACCACCAAGGTCCTTCACCACCAAGGCCCTTCACCACCAAGGTCCTTCACCACCAAGGTCATTCATCACCAAGGCCCTTCACCACCAAAGTCATTCATCACCAAGGTCCTTCACCACCAAGGCCCTTCACCACCAAGGTCATTCACCACCAAGGTCCTTCACCACCAAGGCCCTTCACCACCAAAGTCATTCATCACCAAGGTCCTTCACCACCAAGGCCCTTCACCACCAAGGTCCTTCACCACCAAGGTCCTTCATCACCAAGGTCCTTCACCACCAAGATCATTCATCACCAAGGTCCTTCACCACCAAGGTCCTTCACCACCAAGGTCCTTCATCACCAAGGTCTTTCACCACCAAGGTTCTTCATCACCAAGGCCCTTCACCACCAAGGTCCTTCATCACCAAGGTCCTTCACCACCAAGGTCATTCATCACCAAGGTCCTTCACCACCAAGGTCCTTCACCACTAAGGTCCTTCATCACCAAGGTCCTTCACCACCAAGGTCCTTCACCACCAAGGTCATTCACCACCAAGGTCCTTCACCACCAAGGCCCTTCACCACCAAAGTCCTTCACCACCAAGGTCCTTCACCACCAAGTCCTTCACCACCAAGGTCCTTCACCACCAAGGTCCTTCATCACCAAGGTCCTTTACCACCAAGGTCCTTCATTACTAAGGTCATTCACCACCAAGGCCCTTCACCACCAAGGTCATTCGTCACCAAGGTCCTTCGTCACCAAGGTCCTTCACCACCAAGTCCTTCACCACCAAGGTCATTCACCACCAAGGTCCTTCACCACCAAGGTCCTTCACCACCAAGGCCCTTCACCATCAAGGTCCTTCATCACCAAGGTCCTTCACCACCAAGGTCATTCACCACCAAGGCCCTTCACCACCAAGGCCCTTCACCACCAAGGTCCTTCACCACCAAGGCCCTTCACCACCAAGGCCCTTCACCACCAAGGTCCTTCACCACCAAGTCCTTCACCACCAAGGTCCTTCACCACCAAGGCCCTTCACCACCAAGGTCCTTCACCACCAAGGTCCTTCACCACCAAGGCCCTTCACCACCAAGGCCCTTCGTCACCAAGGTCCTTCACCACCAAGGTCCTTCACCACCAAGGTCCTTCGTCACCAAGGTCCTTCACCACCAAGGTCCTTCGTCACCAAGGCCCTTCGTCACCAAGTCCCTTCACCACCAAGGTCCTTCACCACCAAGGCCCTTCACCACCAAGGCCCTTCACCACTAAGGTCCTTCATCACCAAGTCCCTTCACCACCAAGGTCCTTCACCACCAAGGCCCTTCACCACCAAAGTCCTCCATCCAAAGGTCCTTCACCACCAAGGTCCTTCATCACCAAGTCCCTTCACCACCAAGGCCCTTCACCACCAAGGTCCTTCATCACCAAAGTCCTCCATCCAAAGGTCCTTCACCACCAAGGCCCTTCATCACCAAGGTCCTTCGTCACCAAGGTCCTTCACCACCAAGGTCCTTCACCACCAAGGTCCTTCATCACCAAGGTCATTCACCACCAAGGCCCTTCGTCACCAAGACCCTTCGTCACCAAGGTCATTCACCACCAAGGTCATTCACCACCAAGGCCCTTCACCACCAAGGCCCTTCACCACCAAGGCCCTTCACCACCAAGGTCCTTCATCACCAAAGTCCTCCATCCAAAGGTCCTTCATCACCATGGTTCAGCTCAAGGAAGCTCCTAAACAGACGAGGCAGCTGTTTTACTGAGAGAAGCTGGAGTTAGAGGAGTGGAAAGTCAAGGAACTGATGCAGATGTCTGGCGAGTCTTAGGACACAAGAAATGAAAACTGGGATGATTCTCAGGGAACTTGGAGAACAGTCTTCTGTTTTCAGAGGTGAGACCTAGAGAAATGTGTGAGTGGACAGGGACAGCTCCAGCCCTGACCCTGGGAAACAAGGCCAAGTGTCCACAAGGATGCACTTGCCCTGCCCTTCCAAACCCAAACGCTGAGACCTCTGTCTGGGTGAGATCTGGAGTGTCTGTCTACGCCCATCTCCATCACAGCCCAGCAGTCACTCATGAAAGGCAGGTACAGCCCCAGCTAGGACGTCAGAGCGGCCGCCACACAGTTTCTGCTCCCTCCCAAGCCCTGCCTAGAATGTGGCCACTGACCCAGTTTCCTCAGGCGAAGCACAGACCTGCCAGAGGCCTGGGTCCCTGGAGCAGCCCCACATGGCCGGGCTTGGGGGCACGGGGTGAGGCGACTGCTTTCCTTTGCTCAGGCATCTTCTGTGGACACAGACACAGGAGACGGTACCCGAGGAGGAGACAATGGACAGATGAGAGGCAGAGCGAGGAGCTGGGCGGGGGATCCTTTGGAGGAGAAATTCCATCAACCTCACAATCGTGCCCGTCTCCCACCCCCGAGGCCACACCATCTGGATGGACAGCCCTTTGAAAGCAAACAGGAACCCCGGTGTGAGCACCACAGGCACAGTGTCCTGTGGCCCGTGTCTGGCCTGGCGCAGGCTCAGGGCTGGGCAGAGCTCCGAGCACGGTTCCCTCTTCCTCAGAAGCCCGTGAGGGCCCCGTTGGCTCGGGCTGGAGCGCAGCAATCTGACGTCGAGGCTTTAATGAAGTCCGTGTGAGCGGCGGTGGGGCGGCCGCGCTGCACAGATGGCTCTTTGTCCCCATGACACCTGCCATCTGCTTGTTTGTCTAAAAGATGCTGCAGGGGCAGGGGTTCCCACTCTGCTGCCCGGGCCCCACCCGCCCACTGTGACCTCTTGACCCCTGGGCCAGACGGGTCCACAGAGTTGGTTCTTCCAGCACAGTGGGCTCTGCCTTCCCTGCCTTCGGCGTCCAGCACTGGTGCTTGGGTGGCAGGAGCAGCCAGGGAGGGGAGAAGAAGGGGAGGAGGAAGAGGGGGAGGAGAAGGGGAGGAGGAGGAGGAGGGGGAGGAGGAGGGGAGGAGCTGCAGCCACAGGGACAGGGAGGACTTCAGCAGCAGCAGCTGCCACTGGGGCTTGGCAGGGCCCTCCCCGTCCAGGAGCCAGGCTGGAAGCTCACATTTCTGAAGCTCAGCCCTCACACCTGTTCACAGAGAGAACGTCACATAAAAGAGAGGCCGGGTGGGAGGGAGACCCCCCAGAGCAAATGCAAGGCCGCCCTGGAGCAGAGGGCAGCAGCCACACAGACAAGTACAGCTCGATCCGTTGCCTTAAAAGCAAGTGAGGCGAGAAGAGAAAAGTTTACTTTGACGTTGCAGAAATGGAAGCAAAGACATCCAGATTCCACCTGTGTCGGAGAAGGAGGCAGGTGCTGGAGGGCTCTGTACCAGCGGCCTCCCTGGGCTTTTGCTCTGCCCCCACATGACAAGGTCTAGGGACGTTGCCTGCCCCACCCATCCCCTGTAAACAGGAGGGTGCTGTTTCTCGGGAGGAGGCTGAGACTTCCCACTCCACGAGAGCTTTGTGAGGTCTGGAACCACAAACCTCGGGCCCTGGGGGCTCCACAAGGCTGCCTTTATCTCACTCCTCCATTGCTAAATGAACAGGCTGCACATTGTCTCCAAAGAGGCTGTGCTTTCCAAGAAGGAGTGTGGTTCCCTACAAATGTGCAGAATCTGCTGCGCCAGGGGCCTGTCGGTAGTTCCCTGCTGCTGTGTCTGAATGTGCCCTGGGCACTCCTGGCTGGAAAGGTGACCTCCAAGGCAAGTGTGCTGAGAGCCAGGAGCTTCAGCAGCAGCTGGACGGGGTGGAAGGGCTCCTCCTGTGTGAATGGTTGATGCCACCGCTATGCGAGCGTGGGTCTGCTGCGGGCGTGAGCCTGGCCCTCTCTGGCTCCCCGTGGACTAGCATGGGTCTCCCGCCTTCTGCTGTGGGACAGCACGCCGAGAAGACCCTCACCAAATGCAGGCCCTCAATGCCGGACTTCCCGAGAGTGGGGAGAAATCCATTTCTTTTCGGAATAAACTACCCATTCTCTTATAGCAACACCCTGCAGACTAAGAACCTGCAAGAAGTGACGTAGAACCGCTTTGATATCCCCTGAGAGCTGGTAGCCCTGTCTCCCGGTGAGGAGTGGGGAGGGCCCAGGCCTCCAGAGCTCTCCCCTGACCCCCACGAAGGGGCTGCCCTTTGCAAAGTC
>CM052651.1:155173523-155184896 GCA_028533165.1 Leontopithecus rosalia
CAGCTCACACCAACACCACACAGCTCACACCGGCATCACACAGCTCACACCAGCACCACGCACCTCACACCCCCACCACACAGCTCACACCAGCACCACGCACCTCACACCCCCACCACACAGCTCATAGCACCACCACACAGCACCACGCAGCTCACAGCAGCCAACGGCGGGCTTGGTTTGTTTTGCTTTGTTCACTCTCTAGCTTTCCTTTGCTCTGTTTCTGCTCTTTCCTGGACCTGCAAGGTTGCTAACTGAGAATCAGTACTGCAGCTACCCCTGTCTTTTTCATGTCTCTAGTATGAACTGAGATTTCCTTCCCTCCTGGCCGGGGGATGCGGTCCTCTCCCCACCCCGCACGCCCACCTCTGTGCTGGGAGCCTGAGCGTGACGCACCCCTCCCCCGCGGGGCTCTAGCTGATCTGCTCTAACTGATCTGCCACCAGCCACCGACATCCTTCCCCAGACGGGAGCCTCTGCAGCCACTGCTCCCACCCTCCAGGGCACACGAATCTGGAGCCATTCCCAGGTCGGGAGAACAGTTGAGTGGGGAACGGATGGACTGTGCCTCCTCCTGTCAAATCGCCCCCAGGATCCTCTGCAGCTTAGCACCTTGGAGAGGCACCTGGGTGTCAGGATAGCCGCAGGCCCAGCCTGTCTGCCTCCCGGAGGCCATGGTGCTGCCTCTGTCCCCCTCGCCCCAGCCCCGGGGAGCCCTGGTGCTGTCTGCTCATCCCGAGGCACCACCTCTGATGCTGGACTGAAGTGTGGCCTGAGCCCCTTGAGGCCTCATGCTCTGCCCACACACCCAGGTGCCTCTTCAAGGTGCTAAGCTGCAGAGGATCCCAGGGGCGATTGGACAGATCCACAGTTAGAACAAGGTGTGTCCCTGGGCCTGGCTGTAGGGGCTGCCAAGCGTCTGGGACTCTCACGAAGGGCTCCAGGATTTCAGCGCTGGTCGAGTCCACTGGCCTGAGCCAGCTGTGATGGGCTGCGGGGTGGGGGCAGAGGCAGGGAGGGCCTGGGGGAGGCCCCATTCCCAGGAGCTCACTTTTTCCCACAGGGGTCTCTGTCCAGCAGATAAGCCTGGCCCCAGGCCTCTCTACAGCAGGCATGGATGGCCTGGGTGGCCCTCAGGGCACCATGGCTGGGGATCAGCAGCACTGCCGTGCCAGGCCCCATCTCCAACCTGGCGTGGTACCTGCTTCCCCAACTCCCCTTGCTCCCAAATCTCCCCCAAACCAGCCTCATGCCCCCCCAACCACCAGGACCAGAGTAGCAGCTGACTGCAGGTCCAAGTGTCCCAGGACGACCCCAGCACCCAGGTTCACAGAAGACACCACAAGCCAGAGCCCCCCTTACCCATCTCGTGCTTCTTCCCACACCAGCCTCAGGGGCACCTTTCCCGTGACATAGGTAACACTAGACGCCAGACGCTCCCATCCAGACCTCGAGTGGCATTGGTCAGAGTGGCAGGAACACTGGGCCCTTGGCTCTGAGACATCGGGGCTTTTCCACCACCTCCTGCCACCACGTGAGGACCGCAGCATGAGAGCAAGGGCAGCAGTGAGAGGGGAGGACCCCAGCATTTGACCCAGGACAGCAGTGAGAATTGAGGACCCCACCATGAGACCCAGGGCAGGGGCAAGAGGCTCCCCCGGGCCTGGCACTTCCTAACTTTGGGGACCAAGCAGAACTTGTGAGGTAAGGAATTCTCCAGGCTCCTGGACCACCATGCGTGGCCACGGTGGGGTGGGAAATTCTAAGAGAGTCCCCTCCTTCTCACGCCAGGACCCTCACTGCTTTGAGCACCGGACAGATACCCGGCACACCCTCCTCCCGCTCCCGTCCCTGCTCTGCATCCGGCTGAACACACATAGATTTGCTTGTCTTTATTTGTGGAGCTAAAATTTTTTGCATTTGTGGAGCTGGTGTGTTTTCTAATCGATCCATTTTCCATGCAATCTCCGCACCCCTGCTGAGTGCTACCAAAGCTCTTGTGGGCTGAAGCACCTGGTGTGTGGACTGCAGGCTTTGAAGGCAGCTTTCCTTTCATACTTTCCGTCCTTTGAGACTCTTCTGGGAAGACAGGACCTGCTTTAAAAACAAACAATACCAAGATGGGTTATACTTCACCTCCGTCCTCAGCGCTGGGGCGGAGCTATGTGGAGAGCTGATTCCCAGGGAGGCGATTTGAGGGGATGTTCTCCTTCTCAAAGGAGAAGCCAAAAATGAAATAGAAATGCAAGTGCACAGCTCAGCTCGCAGCAGGAGGCCACGTCGGGAATCACAGACGGAACTGGGAGATGTGGTTCGATGTGGCGGTCCGTGGGGCTCTGGCTGCCGAAGCCTCTGAGCTCCTGGGTGGCTGGCCCAGACTGTGTGCTCCTTTCATCCTGGAAACAACCCCAGTCCCTCGTACATTACATGGTCAGTAAAAGTTTGCTGCATTGAATTAAACAGGATTGGTTCGTGCTATTAAATTGTGGGCAAGCCCCTGATGGTACTCAGAATCAACAGAATTGTCAGCATTGAGGGGCAGGGCCCTGAGATAAAGATGGCCCTGTCCCACAGCCCCTCAGTGGGAAGGGCCCATGGGAAAGACAGAGCCACAGGGCTAGCCACACAGAGGGCCACGGGAGCCCCTGACTCCCGAAGCCAAGGCCAAGGCCGAGCGTGCCCACCAGGAGAGGTGGGGCTGACCCGCAGCAGGTGCCTGAAGCTGACGTCTCTGCGTTCACGGAAAGTGTGGGCAGCAGGACTAGAAACACACCATCCCTCTTCATTTAAACCCAAGGACCCCCTCAGACAAACACAGCCCACGGTGTTCTACAAATGGCAATGTTGGCTTAGCTATTTGCTGACATGTATTACATATGTTCAAGAATAACAGAAATACAATGATCTTTAAGAAAACGGGAGCCCTTTAGGGATGAGATTAGCTCAGCCCTGGTTTCCGACACCTACATCCATTTTCCATTTCTGTGCCGCTAGTCAGACACCCTGAGTGGCTTCAGTCAACGCACGCCAACCCTCACTCAGCCTCTATGGGTCAGGAGCCTGAGTGGCCGTCACACGTCCTCCAGCCATTGGCAGAACCCATTTCCCTGCCCTGGAGGACAAGACCCCTCACCCCCACAGCACCTGCCAGCCCAGAGGCCGCCCCATGTTTGCAGCCCAGTTCTTCTCCATCACAACCTCTCACTGCCTGGAGGAGAAAGGAGAGTCTCTAGAGGGTGCACTGCCTGGCCAAGTCTCACTGACGGAAGTCGCCGCTGTCTACAGGTCCAGCCCTCAGGGTCCCACCGCACTCCAGGGAAGGAGATCACACAAGGCCTGGAACAGCAGGGGCAGGACCAGGGGAGATCCTCAGGCTCTTGGTCGGAAGCTCATCTGGGGACACCTGGGAGACCTGGCCTTGCACCTGCAGGATTTTGGTGCAGGGGTCCCCTCTGGTGGTGGGGGCGGCAGGTCTGCCGTTGCCATTCAGGAGCTCTGGGGCACCAGGGTGAGCCACCGCAGAGCCATGATCTTCCCTCCAGCTCTTGATGCCTTCCTTCTGCGTCAGGCCTCCCCACAGAAAACCCGGTCGCCCTGGTGTGTCCCACAATCTTAGCCACTGCACACAGGGAGCTAGCTCCCCACTGTCCCTCCTGGTGTGACCCACAATCTTAGCCACTGCACACAGGGAGCTAGCTCCCCACTGTCCCTCCTGGCGTGACCCACAATCTTAGCCACTGCACACAGGGAGCTAGCTCCCCACCGTCCCTCCTGAGCCGTGCGTCCACCTCCGCCCCCGCTGCTCCCTCCCATCCCTGCGTCCACACGGGGTTCTCCTCTGCGGCTCTTCTCTTACCCGTGGCAAGGCCGGCTCTGGCCCCCGCCTGGTTCGCTCTGGGATCTCAGCACCTGTGGGTCCCCTTCCTGGTGCTTCCTGTCCCAACGTCTGCACACGTTCTTTGGGTTCAGACCTTAATTATTCTGTCCCCTAAACTGCTTGGCATTGTGACGGTGACTCCAGGGCCTTCGGGCTGTGTTTTTCCAGCTCCCAGGCTGATTGTCCTGAGCAGGAAGGGGCCGTTCTCACTCTCATTATCTGCCCATCAAATGGGGCCTTCCTGTTCTCCGCACAATGACTGCATGTCCAGTCCCTTCACAGAGCTAATTGCAACCTTTAACATCAAACGGGCTGAAAAAACACACGTTCTTCATTTTCTATCCCACCACATCCGTTCTTCTCTGTAAAAACATTACAGCGATTTAGTTTCTCTGGACACTCGTGAGCTGCAAGGCATGGGCCTCCCATGGCTGGGGGCTGCCTGGCGCCTCCTCATACATGTGTGCCTCCCATGGGTGCCCTGCCCTCCCATGGCACCGCTCTTTCAGCCAACAGAAAGTTGTTTCTTTAAAACAAGCCAACCATCAAATAAATGGTCATTTCTGAGGGTGGCAAAGCTCACATGCCCAGGAATCCGATTCTGAGCCGCTGGGCTCTCGGACACAGACGTCAGGGCGGAGATGGCGGCCTGGGGCTGTGCTGGGGGTGACACCATGGGAAATAGCAGCAGGCCTTCGGGAGCAGGACTTGGCCTGCTGAGTCTGCTCCAGCCCCAGGGAGTTCCAGGTCAGAGGAACCACTTTAGGGGGTGTAGGTCCTGCAAACGTGGCCAGGGCAGCACCCCTGCTGTGTGCGTCAGCTGCGGCTGCTGGAGGACAGGGTGGCCTTGGTCTGAAGTGCTGTCTGCGCCTCCATGTCCTAGGGTGCCGGGATCTCCGAGTCCACAGCAGGGCAGGAGGAGGGAAGCAACCTGCTCTGCAGAGCAGAGAGCATCTGTGGCAACCTCCTCCTCTCGGGGCCCTCACCACACCGTCAGGGGCTAAAGAACGTTTCCAGATTCGGGCCAGTACCTCAAGACATGTCAGGGCTGCATGGCCTGGAGCCACAACCCCCTGGTTGCAGTGCTGGACTGGAGAGGCCCTTCAACGCGCCCTGCACAGACCTGGGTCTCACCCTCAGCTCTTCCAAAAGCTGGGCCAGACCAGAGGGAGTATGTCATTTTCCACAGAATCAATGACCCTAGGTAGCACTCCAGCCCCATCTTGGCCAGAGGAGCTCAGGCTGGGGGTGGTGCCTGTAGGGTCAGCCAGGCCTATCCGGAGCAGGAAGGGCCGCCCATGGCCACCTGGCTCTCGTGCTTCTGCCCCACATGGGGTCAAGGTGTTGGCTCACCTGCTCCTGCCCCACGTGGGGTCCAGGCATCGGCTCACCTGCTCCTGCCCCATGTGGGGTCCAGGTGTCAGCTCACCTGCTCCTGCCCCACGTGGGATCCAGGCATAGGCTCACTTGCTCCTGCCCCACATGGGGTCAAGGTGTCGGCTCACCTGCTCCTGCCCTTCATGGGGTTCAGGTGTTGGCTCACCTGCTCCTGCCCCACGTGGGGTCCAAGCGTCGGCTCCCATGCTCCTGCCCCACATGGGGTCCAGGCATCAGCTCACCTGCTTCTGCCCCATGTGGGGTCCAGGCATCGGCTCACCTGCTCCTGCCCCACGTGGGGTCCAGGTGTCAGCTCACCTGCTCCTGCCCCACGTGGGGTCCAGGCATCAGCTCACCTGCTTCTGCCCCATGTGGGGTCCAGGCGTCGGCTCACCTGCTCCTGCCCCACGTGGGGTCCAGGTGTTGTGGGACAAGGTGCATCCTCAGGGATGCTCCACAGTTGCTCAGGAGAAGGCCCACACCCGCCGTTGGTCCTGCTGTTTACCCTGTTATGCAGCCACGAGGGGATGACCCCCTGAGCCAGCCTCCTGGGCTCAGGGGCTGTTGGGCAGAGCTCTAGTAGTCTGGGTGGGAACTGGAACGGAGGCCAGGGACTCTGTGGGGACCATGGGCTTCTCTCAGGAAAGCCAGGAGCCTCCTAAGACCCCAGGCCAGACCTTTCTGCTGCTCCTCAGCAGGGGCCCTTTCCAAGAATGGCCTGAGGGCACAGTGTCACTGGAAAACACCTGTGTCACCTCACAGCTCCGTGACTCACTGTTGGCTCCACCACCCAGGTCAGAGCTCAGAAGCTGGAATGAGTTCTGACCCTTTCCCAGCAGGCCCATTAGCAAAGGCAGAGCCTTGGTGTGGGCCACACGTCCTCATCCCAGACCCTCCCCGTGTCCCGCAGATCTGCCCCCGCACCAGGACCCAGAGCCCTAGATGCCCAGGAGTTCTATATTTCTGGGATGGCTGTTTGATGGTCTATCTCAGCTCCTCCCCAGGCCTGGCCACAAGCAGCAGGAAATGGGAGCCTCCGTTCCAGTTCCCACCCAGACTACTAGAGCTCTGCCCAACAGCCAGCCATGCACGGGAGCCACAGCCAAGCTCCTTCCATTCCAGTGCCCACTCAGACCATCCAAGCTCTGCCAAACAGCCAGCCATGTTCTGGGAGCCACGGCCAAGCTCCCAGGGTCTGCAGATGAACCAGTCCCTGAGCTGGGGCTGGAACAGGCAAGCAGAGAGCCAGAACCTCTGAGTGTACTGAGTGTGTCTGCCCTCCACGGTGGGAGGAGTGAGGAGCCTTTCTCTTATTCCCTCTGGGCTGCTGAATCTGCTGTATTTTTTATAGTTTGAAGAAAAGAATGGGCACGGATGCCCTTGCTGCCCGGTCATCCACCTCCTGCAGTGTTTGACGCGTGGCATCTACCCCAGCTTTGGCTCCACGGTCAGGATTCACCCTGGTAACCGGGATGCCAGGGACCCCCTACCTGGGAAACCCCTTCCCGTTTGCTCTGGGAAGCGTCGCTTGCCTTTGAAACTATCCCTCCATTCTCACTTGGGCAGCTCACAGGGGCCTTGCAGGAAGTACAGAGATGGCCGCAGTCCCGACGGGCTGCTGGTGGACACAGAGATGTGCGGGTGGGAGACTGGACTCCGTGAGCATCAGGGCCGGGCTGTGCGCCTGTGTCTGGGCTGGAGGGGAGGCTGGGCTGGTGTTTACAGGGTGTAAATAGGGCTGAGGGCTCTTCTCAGAGGAGGGGATGCTTTCACCAGCTGCCTTCCTTGGAGGGGTCCCCACCAGCCCCGCACCCTCCCTGGAGTCCAGGGGCTTCCAGCCTGCAGGTCAGTCAGTCAAGTCACTTGGGAAAATGAGCCCCCAGGCAGGAAGTAAGGAGGCAGAGGTTGGTCCCACGAGGAACGTGTTGGCCACCGTGGTGGAGGCACTGACCACAGAGGGCACCTGCCCTCGGGCTGTTGTCCGGCCCTGCGGTTGTCCCAGCAGCCTCCCCTCTGTGCCGCCTGTGCACCGCCCCTCCGAAAGCCGGGCCAGACCTTCCCCTGTGAGGCCTCCGGGCTCCGCTCTGGTGGGGGGCTCTGGACCACCGTCTGCACCGGGCGCTCCCTGCCCTGCTGGCGCCTCTGCAGTTGCCACAGGCTTCTTCCTTCCCTGAAGCTCAGAGAGTGTGGGGACCTCCCCCCAGCCTTCTTTCTCCTTCCAGAGCCCACGCAGCTCTTGAGCCCGTGGTGGCTTCTTCCACGGCAGGCTTTCAACTCCTGCCCAGTCTGGCCTGGCGCTGGCACATGTGGCCCGGCCTGGGAACAGGCTGGCCCTGGAGCCTCGGGAATGGTGTGGGAACCAGGAGGCCAGGCCCAGCTTCTCCCAGCAGCTAACGGACCTTCCCTTCCCGGGTCCCAATTCCGGGCTGACCTCCCCAGGACAGCGTTCTTCTTGTGTACTCGCTGTTACCCCAGCTCTGACGGCCTCCCGTCTGCCAAGGCAATTCCACCTCTCCAGGGCAAAAAGCTGCTGAGATGAGCAACTCCCCCTGAATTATTGATTATCCTCTTGAATTGTTATAAATCTCCCTTTGCTGTCTCTCTCTGGACACCCTTTACGAGAACCTTGCCTCTCTGTTGAGAGAATGCATTAAGCCTGCAGGCTCTCTCTGAGAAACTGGTGCCCTCATACATTCAGAACCGAGGACTCGGCACCCACAGCTCCGTTTCTGGTCCTTTCTGGGACAATTCCCAGTGCCTTCCTCGCCCTCCCAGCCCTGGGCCCTCCCAGCCGCTCTCAGCGCAGGCAGCCTGGAGCTGCCTCAGGAGGGCTGGCAGCCACTGTAATTATGGGCGCCTCTCCACACCCCTGGGCTCGGCTCTGCAAATTAAACTGTTTTCTGCTTTTTATGTCCCTCTTCACAGCTCTCCTTCTGACTAATGACTCCAGCAACGGCAACTGGTGATGCTCTTCCAGGCTTTTATTAGGAAGCTGGAGCTTCAATTTTCTGACAGTCTCAAAGGCCCGGAACAGCCGCCCATGCACGCTCCACGGCGGCTCCTGAGGTCCGAACGTGTATCTTCTTAGAGCCTCCAGACACCTCCTCCCTTCGCGACAGACCCAGACGAGGGCACAGCAATGGGGTGCTTGGGAGGCTGCGCCGACAGCCTCACCTACAGAGTCACCGCCTTCTTCAGCGGGGCTGCAGGAGCTGGTCGGGGCTGCAGGAGCTGGGTCAGGACTAGAGGAGCTGGTCGGGGCTGGAGGAGTTGAATCAGGGCTGCGGGAGCTGGGTAGGGGCTGGAGGAGCTGGTGGGAGCTGCAGAAGCTGGGTGGGGGCTGGTGGAGCTGGTGGGGGCTGCAGGAGCTGGGTGGGGGCTGGAGGAGCTGGTGGGGGCTGCAGGAGCTGGGTGGGGGCTGGAGGAGCTGGGTGGCTTCCCATTCTCCGGGAACCTGGGGCAGAGCCCTCAGCACATTCATAAGAAGATGAGCAATTACCGAGCCTGAAGACCTCTGTCATCAACCGGGGGAAACAAGCGTTTTTCTCAGCCTGTGAATTCAGCTGTTATGACTAAATGACTACTTCAACCTCAGAACTCTAAGCATTACCATTTGCTTCCTAAAAATAGCTGTCTCCCTGGGTCTATGTTTAGAACTGAAAACACGCTGGGGAGGAGGGGGCCCTTGGCAGCCCCTGTCCCTGCCCCACCACCCTGGCAGGGCCTCCTTAACCGTCCCGGCTCCAAACCGGCCCCACGGGCTTGGAGAAGGGAGGACGGGTATATTATTCCCCCAGAGACAAAAGCTAACCTGAAACACAAAGGCCGCTCCCAGATGAGCCGCTCCCTAGATGGGAAGAGCTCTGGGACCGCACACAACGCCCCCACAAGTCCTGGCCTTTCTAGGCCTCGGTTTCCCCACATGCAGAGCAGCTCTGGCATCTCTGCTAAGTGCAGCCCTGCCCGGAGGGCTAAGGTGTGGTCCCACGTGGGGGAGTGAGCAGCAGCCACTGTGGGAGCCGTCCTGTGCCAGCAGGAAGGGCACCCTGCACAGGAGTGAGGAGGGAGGGGAGACTTTCCCTGTATATGAGGTCACCCTGCTGGAGTTGGTGAAGGAAAAGAACCAACACCCATCCCTTGACGGTGGTGTGTCCTCCTCTTCCCTGCAGGCCAGGTAATCCCAAGTCACCCTCGCCCAGGAAACAGAGGAGTCGGCACTGGAAACTGGCTCTGGGCAGAGGCCTGTACCTTCCTGGAAACAGGAGGGCTCGGGGCACTGGCCTGCAGATTCCCTAGGGGAGGACGGGGCTGCAGGGAAGGCCCCGGCCCCTGGTAGAGAAGGGCAGGGCAGGGAGTGAATGCGATTCCTGCAGCTGCAAACAGCAGCTCCCAGAAACTGGCACAGAGATACAGCCCTTCTCCACAGTCACCCTCAGGACTAACCCTGAGAACCAGGGAGGCGCTTGCCTCTATGAGAGCCGGGAAAACAGGACCTGCCGCAGGAATAGCTTCCATGCATAAGGCCGCCTGTCCTTGTCCAAGACAGAACATCTGACCCAGCAGTCAGGATGCTCACCATGAGTGCACACACACCCAGCAAGAGCCGTCGCCCACAGAGCCACCAGTGACCCCGGCACAGTCACACTGGAGTGCAGTGGTGCCATCTCGGCTCACTGCAACCTCTGCCTCCCAGGTTCAAGCGATTCCTCTGCCTCAGCCTCCTGAGTAGCTGGGACTACAGGTGTGTGGTCAGGGCGTGCTGACCACGAACACACACACCTGGTGAGTCCATCACCTGTAGAGCCACCAGCAGGGATAATCCTGCTCCTTGACTGAGCTTGGAACTTCAGACAGCGTCAGTCAAGGACTGTGGGAGTGTGAGGTTTCACCCAGCCAGCGACCTAGCAGACACCTGCGACCTGAGCAGACACCTGCGACCTAGCAGACACCTGCAACCTAAGCAGACACCTGAGCAGACACCTGCGGCCTGAGCAGACACCTGAGCAGACACCTGCGGCCTGAGCAGACACCTGCGACCTGAGCAGACACCTGTGGCCTGAGCAGACACCTGCGACCTAGCAGACACCTGCAACCTAAGCAGACACCTGAGCAGACACCTGCGACCTGAGCAGACACCTGCAGCATAAGCAGACACCTGCGGCCTGAGCAGACACCTGTGACCTAGCAGACACCTGCAACCTAAGCAGACACCTGAGCAGACACCTGCGGCCTGAGCAGACACCTGCGACCTGAGCAGACACCTGAGCAGACACCTGCGGCCTGAGCAGACACCTGCGGCCTGAGCAGACACCTGAGCAGACACCTGCGGCCTGAGCAGACACCTGAGCAGACACCTGAGCAGACACCCGCGGCCTGAGCAGACACCTGCGGCCTGAGCAGACACCTGAGCAGACACCTGCGGCAGTTTCATAATTGTCAGCAGAAGACTAGACTCCCGGGGTCAGAGACAAAACACCTGATGGGCGAGCACAGCACCTCTCACTGAGATCACCAGCCCATCTCAAGCCCAGCTCCCCGACACCAGCTCATCTCAAGACCAGCTCCCCAAGACCAGCTCCCTGAGACCAGCCCCCAAGACCAGCCCATCTCGAGACCAGCTCCCCAAGACCGGCTCCCCGAGACCAGCTCCCCAAGACCGGCTCCCTGAGACCAGCTCCCCCAGACCAGCCCATCTCGAGACTAGCTCCCCGAGACCAGCTCATCTCAAGACCAGCTCCCCGAGACCAGCTCCCCGAGACCAGCTCCCCGAGACCAGCCCATCTCAAGCCCAGCTCCCAGAGACCAGCTCCCCGAGACCAGCTCATCTTGAGACCAGCTCCCCGAGACCAGCTCCCCGAGACCAGCTCATCTCAAGACCAGCTCCCCGAGACCAGCTCATCTCAAGACCAGCTCCCCGAGACCAGCTCCCCGAGACCAGCCCATCTCGAGACCAGCTCCCCGAGACCAGCTCCCCAAGACCAGCTCCCCGAGACCAGCTCCCCGAGACCAGCTCTCTGAGACCAGCCCATCTCGAGACCAGCTCCCCGAGACCAGCTTCCTGAGACCAGCCCATCTCGAGACCAGCTCCCCGAGACCAGCCCATCTCGAGACCAGCTCCC
>CM052651.1:155188371-155205013 GCA_028533165.1 Leontopithecus rosalia
GCCCAGAGACGTCCTCCTCCTCAGGATGTCCAGAGAGGCGCTCCTCCCCACCATGCCCACAGAGGCGCTCCTCACCACCACGTGACCCCGGAGTGGCCCAGTGTGCAGGGTGCTCACTGCACACACACTCAGGCTCGTGGCAGGCGTACTTGGCTTCATGGCGGCCGTGCTAATCACGTTTGCTGCATCTCCAAGGCATCTCTGACCATCATTCCACACTGTGGTGCCCCCAACAATGTTCCACCCTAGACTCCAACATTGGTGAACATGTTATGCTACATGGAAACAGAATGCAGGCTCCAGACGAAGTGAAGCCCGACTAGGCAGACCTGAGAAGGGGAGACTGTCCCGATCTGAAGCGCCACAGGATCCTTGGAAGTGGGAGAGGAAATCAGCAGGAACCGGGCGGTGTCCGTGGGAAGGCCCGGCCCATGCCGGCTCTGCAGGTGGAAGAGGCGGCCTCAAGCCATGGAACGCCACTCTGGAGGCTGTAACAGACCTGGCGGTGGCTGAGAGGATTCTCCCCAGAGCCTCCAGAGGGAACCAGCCCCGACAACAGCTTGAATTTGGGGCCGGTGGGACTCTCCTCAGACTTCCAACCACAGAACTATAGGGTGATAATTTTCTGTTGTTTAAGCCACCATGTGTGTTTATTACAGTGGCAGCAGGAAATCAGTCCCCTCAAAGGACTTTGATAACTCATAACGGACGGTCTGCAAGCGAGAAGTCAAACGAGCTTCCAGGAGTGACTCCCCAGGGTGCCCTTTTCCGGGTTCGTCCCTGCAGTGACCTGGCATGAGGTCCAGCCAGAGCCAGCAGAAGGGACCCAGATGCTCAGTGCCCTGCAGGCTGGGTGCGAGCAACTAAGCAGGAGACTGGAAGTGAGGGCAAATGGCTGCCACCTCAGTCGAGAGACAGCAGCCACCACCCAAGGCCTCAGGTCTCCTGTTTGGACAACCAAGAAAGCCACTGCAGACACCACACGCTGGCCACTGAGGCCACCACGTGCTTGCCACTGCAGACACCGCACACTCACCACTGCAGACACCACATGCTGGCCACTGCAGACACTGCACACTCACCACTGCGGACACCACACACGGGCCACTGCAGACACCACATGCTGGCCACTATGGACACCACACACTGGCCACTGCAGACACCACACGCTGGCCACTGCAGACACCACATTCACCACTGCAGACACCGCACACTCACCACTGCAGACACCGCACGCTCACCACTGCAGACACCACACACTCACCACTGCGGACACCACACGCTGGCCATTGTGGACACCACTGTGGACACCACATGCTGGCACTGTGGACACCACTGTGGTCACCACACACTGGCCACTGCGGACACCACACACTTACCACTGCAGACACTGCACACTTACCATTGCAGACACCACACACTGGCCACTGTAGACACCACACGCTGGCCACTGCAGACACCGCACGCTGACAACTGCAGACACCACACGCTGGCCACTGCAGACACCACACGCTCGCCACTGCAGACACCACATGCTCGCCACTGCAGACACCGCACACTCACCACTGCAGACACCACACGCTTACCACTGCAGACACTGCACGCTCACCACTGAGGCCACCACGTGCTTGCCACTACAGACACCGCATGCTGGCAACTGCAGACACTGCACACTTCCCAGGCCCCTGGATGTCCACAGGCATCATCTCTATGACCAGGACTCAGTCCCCTCACACAAGGCCGCCCTTAGGGGAAACTGTGGCTGCAGGAACACAGCTGAGGGAGGTGAAAGGGGCACTGGAGACCCAGACCCACCCTCTCCACTGCTCCCCTCCCACCACGGCTCCCACTCAGCAGCCCTAGGCTCAGGAGCATCACCAAAGCCCCAGTGCAGGATGAGCCAGTCACCCTGACTCCAGGTCATAACTGTGGCTCCCATCCCTGAGCCCTACCACAGCACTCAGCCAGCACACTTGTGTACCCACAGCGTTAGACACACACACCTGTGCACCCACAGCGTTAGACACACATATGTGCACCCACAGAGTTAGACACCCCCACCTGTGCACCCACAATGTGAGACACAAATGCCTCTGCACCCACAGTGTCAGACACACATGTGTGCACCCACATTGACACACACACGTGTGCACCCCCAGTGTCAGACACACACCTATGCACCCACTGTGTCAGACACACACAGCTGTGCAACCACAGTGTTAGACACACACCTGTGAATCCACAGTGTTAGATATACACATGTATACCCACTGTATTAGACACACACGTGTGCACCCCCAGTTTTAGATATGTGTTCACCCACAGTGTTAGACATACACACCTGTGCACCCACAGTGTTAGACACACACCTGTGAATCCACAGCGTTAGACACACACACCTGTGCAACCACAGTGTTAGACACACACCTGTGAATCCACAGTGTTAGATATACACATGTATACCCACTGTATTAGACACACACGTGTGCACCCCCAGTTTTAGACACGTGTTCACCCACAGTGTTAGACATACACACCTGTGCACCCACGGCGTTAGACACACAGGTATGCACACACAGACACGGGAGAACACATTGACACACATATGCACATATTTTCACAATGGATTCGCAATGCATATACCCTCAAACACATGCCATGCACACCTCCAGTCTCCAGAGACCCTGGCTGGGCTCCAGCTGAGCAGCCTGACCTGGTGAGGCTGCTCCATTGGAGGAGTGGTCCGGAGGGGCGGGAAAACCGCCTGCATCCAATTTGCTGTAAACTCCAAAGCTGGTCCTGACTGGTTCCTAGAGAGGAACTCCAGCCTCTCCAGCTCACAGCGAAGTGAGTGGTGGGCAGAGACAGGAGGCAGCCTGGGGCTTTACCAAACCCATGGCCGCAGAAGGCCCTCGATAAATCACAGAACAGGAGACTCTGGGTACCTGTCATCCCTCCCAGCTGGGAGAAAGCAGACTTGGCAGATCACCCCATGCACTCTGTCCCCACCTGGGCCACGCAGCCCATGCATCCCTCACACACATCACCCCACGTGCTCTCTCCCCACCTGGGCCACGCAGCCCGTGGGTCCCTCACACACATCACCCCCCACGCACTCTTTCCCCACCTGGGCCACGCAGCCCGTGGGTCCCTCACACACATCACCCCCCATGCACTCTCTCCCCACCTGGTCCATGCAGTCCGTGGGTCCCTCACACACATCACCCCCCACGCACTCTCTCCACACCTGGGCCACACAGCCTGTGGGTCCCTCACACATATCACCCCCCACGCACTCTCTCCCCACCTGGGCCACGCAGCCCACGCGGTCACAACGTCTTCACACGACCAGGCTGCTCAGGGTGATGGTAGATGCTCGGCTTCATCTTAGAAACCTCCCAACCACATAAACAGCCTGTTCCCTCATCCCCTCACTGCTTAATCCTGGAAAGGAGACTCAGAAGTTCCAAGTGCAACATTCCTGGGGCTCTAAAAATAACATTACAGAGAGGCTTTGTCGTCCCGAGAACCAAGTCCAGGGTCAGGGAGGTGCAGCCAGTCTGTGGGAGGTGTCGGGAACAGCCAATGGGAGGGGCCAGCCATCATTTTGCAAAGCTGGGGATGACCCAGGTGGGCACAGCACTGCCCAGCTCTGACCTCAACGTCCTACACGCAGACAGAGCCTGGGCACCATGGGCTTCACAGCTGCAGCTTCAGGGCTGAATGGTTTTGTCCATAAAACAACCAGCAGGCAGGAGGAGCGGGAGAAGTGTTTCTAAAGACAGTGGCCTCAGGTCGGGCACCCGCATGGCTCCCCAGAAGTGCGGAGTGTGGACGGCACAGGAGGGTTGGTGTGAATCTTGTGTGTGAGTACAGAGGAGGTTAGAGGAGGCTGAGTCAACGCAGACAGGAGAGAAGGTTCGTGAAATTTGACACTGTATTGACAGATATTTTATCCTTACTCTCAAAGTGCCTTAAAATGCCAATATTTCTATTGAACGCTTTAGGGTCACAATATGATGCAGTCTTTAAGAGAAATTCTGAAACCAAATGAGGTGGAGTCCTAGGATGCAGACACCACCTGACGACCTAATCCACAGATGATGCTTAAACCCACCACGTACGAGTCCTAGGACACAGACACTGCCTGATGACCTAATCCACAGATGATGCTTAAACCCACCACGTACCACGAGTCCTAGGACGCAGACGCCGCCTGACGACCTAATCCACAGATGATGCTTAAACCCACCATGTACCACAAGTCCTAGGACACAGACGCCACCTGATGATCTAATCCACAGATGATGCTTAAACCCACCACATACGAGTCCTAGGACACAGACGCCGCCTGATGATGTAATCCACAGATGATGCTTAAACCCACCACGTACCACAAGTCCTAGGACGCAGACACCACCTGACGACCTAATCCACAGATGATGCTTAAACCCACCATGTACGAGTCCTAGGACACAGACACCGCCTGATGACCTAATCCACAGATAATGCTTAAACCCACCAAGTACCACGAGTCCTAGGACGCAGACACCACCTGATGATGTAATCCACAGATGATGCTTAAACCCACCACGTACCACGAGTCCTAGGACACAGACGCCGCCTGACGATGTAATCCACAGATGATGCTTAAACCCACCATGTACCACGAGTCCTAGGACGCAGATGCTGCCTGATGATCTCATCCACAGATGATGCTTAAACCCACCACGTACCACGAGTCCTAGGACACAGACGCTGCCTGATGACCTAATCCACAGATGATGCTTAAACCCACCACGTACCACGAGTCCTAGGACACAGATGCCGCATGACAACCTAATCCACAGATGATGCTTAAACCCACCACGTACGAGTCCTAGGACACAAGACGCCACCTGACGATGTAATCCACAGATGATGCTTAAACCCACCACGTACCACGAATCCTAGGACACAGATGCCACCTGACGACCTAATCCACAGATGATGCTTAAACCCACCACGTACGAGTCCTAGGACACAGATGCCACCTGACAACGTAATCCACAGATGATGCTTAAACCCACCAAGTACCACGAGTCCTAGGACACAGACGCTGCCTGATAATCTACTCCTCAGACGGCATTTAAAGCAGCCACAGCCCTGCTGTCTCTTCGCTCACGGTGGAAATGATGTGAAGAGATGATGGGGTTAAACCTCAGACCAATTCAATCCAGTGGGCATCATCCAGGTGCCCAGTGCTCCACGGAGCCCGCTTGCAGGTGGGCAGAGCCAGGTGACCCCAGAACCTGGGGACAGGCTGCTCCCAGAACGGCCTGGCATGGGCATTCACCAGACGTGCCTGGTTGGAGCAGGTCCATGGCACAGGCAGGGGCCACTCAACCTTCTGTGGCTCCCGTGTCCACCAAGCACATGGGCAAGTGTGCAGGAGACCAGGTGGGCCCATGTCTGGAAGTCCCTCCTGGGTGCTCAGCTGGCCACCTGTGGCACCCTGCTGCCTGAGCCTGTCCTCAGCCTCCCGGGCTAGCCTGCACTTCAGACTTTCCAAGACCTCTGAGACCCTGGAGTGTGCCCTGATTGTCCCGTCTGCTGGCTGCCTGCAGAGAAGCCCTCTGCCTCCAGGTTTCTCAGAGTCCACGCTGTGGGTTGTTGGGGGCTTCAGGCTCCTAGGGCAGAGCCGGAACCTGAGCACATGCCCATTCCGCCCACCCCACACTGCGAGGTGGGTCTCAGGCTTCACGCCTCCCTCAGTCACAGTGGCATCACCCTGACCTCCTAAACATGGCCAGCTCAGTTGCTGATTAGCCGAGGGACAGAATAAAGCAGCTTAGAAAGACTCTCAAGCTGGCAGTTGCTCTGGAAGCTTCTGGCATGCTTGGGTTGAGGCTGTTGTCCCCTCCCAGCTTCTCTGGGGACCAAAACTCACCCCCAGGACAGATGCCTCCAGCAGAGGCCCGAGGGGCTCTTAGCCTCCACAATCTACCAGTGAAAGATCAAGAAAGTTAAAATACATCTCTTCACACACAAAAAGCACTCAGAGTGGTGTCTGTCACAATTCCTAGTGTCTAACAAATTTTAGTTACTACTTCTCAAAAAAAAAAAAAAACAGAAAGGGGCTCTGCCTGGACACTTTTCTCCCTCGGGTCTCCTGAGCGCAACTCCCAGGGGTCGGGTGACCAGCATTTCTCAAATCTCAGCCCGGGGACACTCTGGCAGGGAGCTCTGAGCCCAGCGAGGCTTTCTCCATGCTCCCTTTGGGAACCGTGCCGTGTTCACATGAAGACTTTCACAGTGAAGCCAGGACGTCGTTCAGATGCAGCTGCCGGTGCAGGCTTCTTGCTGAAGTGCCCCGAGGTCAGCAGGTGGGGAAACGCTGCCATCTTTAATAGGCAGGAGGAGAAAGTGCTCTACAGCCTCGCAGACACACCCATGAGGACAGGAAGGGCCGCTCTGTTCCGGCCCAGCCTCCACTCTCGCCAGCAGCCCCACACCGTCCGCTGGAAGTGTGACTTGTGCAGGGCCTGGTCCAAGCACATGTTCTCTCCAGCCATTCCCTCACAATAGCGCTGGGCCAGCTGCCACCACAGCCAGGACTCTGTATGTGGGGCCAGTCGGTTATTGCTGGCGAGAAGGGCTTGGGACTACCAGGCAGCTTTGTGGCCACTGCTTGGTCAGGGCAGACATCCCCTGGGTGCTGATGTGGACAGGTTTGGTCAGGATGGACGTTCCCTGGGTGCTGATGTGGACAGGCTTGGTCAGGGTGGATGTCCTGGGTGCCGATGTGGACAGGCTTGATGAGGATGGACGTCCTCTGGGTGCTGATGTGGACAGGCTTGGTCAGGGCGGACATCCCTGGGTGCTGATGTGGACAGGCTTGGTCAGGATGGATGTCCCTGGGTGCTGATGTGGACGGGCTTGGTCAGGGCGGACGTCCCTGGGTGCTGATGTGGACAGGCTTAGTCAGGATGGACGTACCTGGGTGCTGATGTGGACAGGCTTAGTCAGGACGGACGTCCCTGGGTGCTGATGTGGACAGGCTTGGTCAGGGCAGATGTCCCTTGGGCTGGAACGGCCTCACTAACCTACTGCCCCTTTATTCAACAGCATCTGTGATGCCTCCCTCAAGGCCGGAGCTGTGCGGATGCTCAGGAAAGGTTTCCGTGTGGCCATGTCTCTGCAGCCACGCCTTCTGTAGGCATCGCTGCTTACCCCTGTTCCCATTGTCTTCTGGGCCAAGCTCATCGGACCAGCCTCCAACACCCTAAATAATTTACCCCAAAACCTCCGTCTGGGACATCAGCTGGCTAATAGCAGGAAGCAGCCCTTTCTCTCTCGATGATGTAAAGCTACTTAGTTTTTAACTGGCGAGGTCTGTTCTCCCATGAAATATTTATTCCCACGTGGCCCCAGAGCATGTATTTCCTTGGAGAGCAGCCCCCACCTCTGCCGCCCAGAAGGGAGACAGCAGAGTCCTCGGAGGGGTTGACTCCAAGAGGAGAGGACGGAGGGGGGCTGTATTGTCAGGGACCAGGCCTGGGGTCTCAGGGCCTGAGCACCCTCCACCGACTTGCACACAGACCTGGCCCGAGGCAGCCAGATGAGGTCACAGTCACCATGAATATTTAAGCCCTTGTTAATGTTCACCCATGGACTGCTGCTGAAATGCAACCCACCATCACCACAGTTGCTTCCTGGAAGCTCTGGAGAAATGGATCTCCGTGGAGCCAGGGCTGAGGGAGAGGAGGACGGGGCAGAGCCCTGAGCAGGACTCAGCTGTGGGCTGCGGCCCAGCAGGCTCAGGTGCCGCTCAGGAGAACATTGTCTCAGGGAGGCCCACGCAGAAGGCCAAACGGCTTCATTCCATCAGCCGCCCCCACCCCGTTTAGACCAGAAGAATCAGTTTGTAAATGCTCTAGAAACAAATGAGACAGAGCGAAGTCAGCCCTAAGCCCAGCTGCTTCTGCCGTTTAGGAAGCTGGGCTGGAACACTTCCACCTCCGCCTGGCCCTCCGTCTTGGCCTCCCTCTCTCTAGAACTTCCCAGTTTCTATTTCAATCAGAAGAAAAAATGCTGAGCACTTTCGGGCAGGCTATGAGAGAGTCAGCTGCCCCTCCCCAAGCAGCTCTGCAGCCCATGGCCTCGGAAGGGGCAGAGCTCTCAGGCCTGTATTCCCCAGAGCTGTCCTGGGCCAGGGGCCATCCAGCCCGCTGCACGAGCCAAGCACCCTTTCCCCCAGGGCCAGACCAAACCCCATGTGGGGTGAAAGCACAGTCAAGCTGAAAGCCAGGGAGAGGCTGCACCCACGCAGTCCCAGCCACCTTCGAGAGGCACCCAGGACCCAGGCAGTCCCAACCACCTATGAGGAGGCACCCAGGACCCAGGCAGTCCCAGCCAAGTATGAAGGGCACCCAGGCAGTACCAACCACCTTTGAGGGGCACCCAGGACCCAGGCAGTCCCAACCACCTGTGAGGGGGCACCCAGCACCCAGGCAGTCCCAGCCGAGTATGAAGGGCACCCAGGCAGTCCCAACCACCTTTGAGGGGCACCCAGGACCCAGGCAGTACCAACCACCTTTGAGGGGCAGCGCCATCTGAGATTCTGTACAGTATGAGACACCTTGGAACATTACACAGATTCGTAAAAGTTTTTATGCCCAGGGATTTGATGAGGTTTCAAAACATGATAACTAAATATAGAGAAGGCATAAAAGTAGAAAGAGGTCCACTCTGCTCAGAAGACAGCACTGCTTCCCCAGCGAGTGCCAGCACTGGGCGCTCACACGGCAGAAATGTTCTCGCAGTCCTGGAGGCCGATGTCGGAGACCAGCTCCTTCTGAAGGTGCCCAAGCCTCCTCCTTGGCTTGGGATGGCATCCCCTTCTGCCTCTGTGCCACCGTCCTGCTGGGCCCGCTGGTGTCCCCTTTCATAAGGGGACTGGTCAGGGGCTACCCATGGCCTCACTGCCACACACCTCTGCAGTCCCCTGTCTCCAAAGGAGTCACGCTCTGAGTCTAGGGTCAGGTCGCCAATGTGGGGATGTGGGGGCACAGGTCAGCGCCTCACAGACCCAGTCCTCCCACAGCAGCTGGGCCCAGCCACCCCCCAGCAGCTCCCCAGCCTCCCTAGAGGAATTGCGGGGTTGTGGTTTCTTAGCGGTGGATTCATGAGTCACCGTCTGGGATTGCAGGTGCTCACTGGGCAGCGTGGCAGGGCAGGGGGCACAGCAGTCCTCAGAGTTGGGCGCTGAGGGAGGCAACCCACGCTGAGGGGGTCCTGGGGTGGCTGTGGGCCCAGCCTGGGGTAGAGCTGACCAACCTGTGAGGCAGGAGACCGGGCCAGCACTCCCAAGTCTCAGGCCACACATGGGATGCCAGGGCTTCACAGAGCCCCTCACCCACCCGCTCATCCCAGCTGCTGGCACGAAGGAGCCAACAGCATCCCACAAGCAGGAGGAAAACCAGAACACAGATCCCCAATGCCAGTGGGGCTGGCCGTGAAAGGAGCTGAGGTGAAGCTGGGTCCAGACGTGGGGCAGGGGCAGAGCTCGCTGCTGGGGCCTGGGCTCCATGGAAAGGGGCTCAAGGAGGCCTGTTGTGCAGCCCAGAGACACCTGTGCTGTGTTGGTCGTCCACAGAAGGGCCTGGGGGGGAAGGCAGCCTCCTGTCCCGAGGTTGTGGGGTTGACCCCAGGGACCCCACTGGGCAAGAACATGGCTCTTCCTGGTGTCTGGAGGTACAAAGCTCTCCCTGCAGTTGGGGTCTGTGCCCAGGGCCTGACCTCACCACCCGCACCCCAGCCTCACCCCCTTGCATCCTGCTGAAACTCAGGGCCAGGGGCCTCCCAAGGAGAACTTCTGGGGACTCTTCCCACCCCTCCCTCTGTGGCCACAGAGTCCCCACCACCTTGGGAGCAGAGAAGATTCCAGGCTCAGCCCTGGAGAGAGAGTGTGGCCCCCATGAGTTCTGAAGCAGACAGGCCATGGCCCAGAGGGGTGGCAGCTCCGTGTGAACGAGGCCAAGGCCCCTTCTCAGGACTCCTGGTGGATGAAGCCTTTCCACAACACAGACGGCCCCTCACTACCCTTTTCTGAAACCAAATTTAACACAAGAAGACAGGAAAATGGAAGGGCCCTGCCCTGCCAGACCTGATTCACTCCTAAGTCTCCACAGATGCTGCTCAGTTCTCAAGGTCAAAAGGAGCCCCCTGGAGAGGACTCAGCAGGACGATGGGGCAACTCTCCAGTTTCAAAGAAAACCACTGCGGTGCTTGTGCCTCCTGGCTCTAGTCCTGCCCGACCACTGTGTTCCTCTCCAGCTCAGCCCCATCCCAGGCTCAGGAGGGCCTGGAAGGGGACAGGAGGGCTGGCAGAACCAGAGGGACCCACAGAGGGCAGGGAGGCAGCGGCTTCCAGGCAGGGCTGCCCCTTGGGCTCTGTGTCCCAGACCCCAGCGGGACCCACCATGGTGCATCCCTGGTATGTTTCTCGGGGGCACTGGAGGCTACCATTGTTGCCCAGAACGGCTGGACACCCAGGCCCAAGGCCCCCTTCACCTCCGTGCCTCCTGAGGGTGTGGAGTTGGGAGAGGAGCAGACTGGGAAGCGGGGAGAGGGGGAAAGATATATGGAGAAATGAGGGCGACGTGTCGGTTCTAATAAAACTATGTCTCCCTGTCCCAGCCACGCAGCGGGGCAGCTGGCTCTGGAGGGGGGGCTGCCCACTCAGCTCAGACGCCCAGCCAGGCCCGCTGTAAACAGCTATTACGGCTGATCAAAGGCACTATAAGGACTTAATCACAGGGCTTAAGGTGAAGGAAGGGAGGGGGGCTGCCCACGGGAACAAACGTGGCATTCAGGTTTCCATGCACTGCAGTTCTGTGTGGGACAGAGGCCTTCATCCCCAGCAGCTGGAGTGGGCCAGAGGCAGGGCCCCCGAAGGTCAGAGGTCAACGTGGTGACCCACCGTGGTGACTTACTCACATGAGAGGGCGTGGGTTTCACGGCTCGAGGGGAGGGAGCCTCGCCCCACGCTGTGTGGTGAGCAGGATAGAGATGGAGATGTCTGGGAGCTGCGGGCAAGGTGGGGTGACAGAGGAAACACAAGAGGTGCGATTTCTCCTCTCCGACTGCAAAGGGGCAGCCAGGGGAAGCAGGCTCTCTTCGCTGCCTGCCTCTTAGACAGAGCCCAGGCAGCAATTTCAGCCCTGGGTCCCACAGCCACTGCCCTCCCAGGGAGCAGACATGGTCATCCGAAGGCCTCCTCCAGCACCCACGTCCCGGGCCTGCTGCTCCTGTGCCTCTGAGAGACGCTGGAGAGGAAAGCGCCTCGAGAGTCAACCACACCCCTCTCCCGGGGAGATCTCTGCTGTCCTTTATTGCTGCTCCTAGAACAGAATCCACAGCCACAGCTGCCGTCGAGGTGCTGATACCTCCCTCCCCGAGTTCCCAGGCCCACTGCCCATGCCCTTGGCTCCCCCACTCACTGAGTCAGCGCCCCTGCGGCTCAGGCCTCAGCCCAACTCCTCTGGCCCTGGGCCTTTGCACAGCGGCCACCACCTGCTCTTCCCTGGTGCTGTGGGGCCGGCCCCTTTCTTCTTCAGGTTCTCTCACTAGACGTGTTGCCACGTCACACAGGACCCCTGACCCTGAGCTAGCCGCGTGGGGCCAAGGCGCCCCAGGCCCCAGGAAGTGGGTCCCAGCCCAGAGCTCCTATTTGTTTTTTAGCACCTAATCAGTAAGTTAGGGATGGACTTCCCAAAGCTGTGGCTTTCGCCAACAGCCTGCCTGTTCAACACCATATCCCAGGCACCCTGCTGGCTCTGTCCAGCTTCAAAGAGTGCCTGACCAGACATAACTGGGGCATCCAGACCTAAGCCACACAGCCCCGAAGTCACACCCAATGGCTGGACATCTCTCTGGCACTTCCTAGGGCTGGCAAGCATCGCCTTTGCAGGTGTATTCATACAATCTTCCCGCCCTTACTCAGCAGGCACAGGCTCCTAGGGCTCTGCCTCTTTACCGAATGCAGGGGAAAGAATTCTGGGTAGGCAGGAGGGTGCCAGGCTCTGCCAGGGCCGTGCTGGCCTCTCTGAGCCTGTTTCTGCCTCATTTTTTCTCTCCCGAGTGTAAGAGGATTGCAGCGAGGGGCCGTCTCCAGTTCTAAAATCATGTAGTCTCTCGTTCTGCTGCTGTGCATGTGTGGAGAGGGAGATTCTGATCACTGTGCACAGCTGAGGTCTGCAAACAGGAAGACAGGGTGACTTCATCTAGGATCGTTCAGGCTGCCACAGGCAAAATGACACATTTCCCAGTAAAGGTGACGGGCGTTGCTAGGATCCTGTGCCCTCCGGAGCCCAGTGAGCTGGCACTGGAGCTGGTGTTCAGTCTCAGATGGTATGGGGCTTTCCTGGGTGGGCCCAGGCAGGTTTGCTTGTGCCAGGACACTTATGTAGGTTCTGCACTGCCCGCAGCAGCCCCAAAGCCGGCCAGTCCCTGAATGGGTTCCTGAGGGTCCTGCAGCCCCACCCAGCACCTGGCCCAGGACCAGGCCACCCAGCTGTCTTCCTTAGCCTGTCCAGCCCTCACCCCCACCCTGCATCAGCTGCTCTCCTCGGAACCGAGCTGGCAGGGTGGGACCCAGGTGACCCCAGCACCCAGCACTGTGCCAGGCAGGAAACTGATATGTGGGGCCCGTCTGTGTAGAGAGTGAACAGAGGGATCAAAGGCTTTCTTCTCCCGAACACCAGTCTCCCAGCCTGGATTAGCAGCCGAGTGCGAGGCGGCGTCTGAACAGCGCCCAGGATTAGGCAGCGCGTGCTTCCCAGGTGCGTCTTGCTCGTTCACTAAACAAATATTTGTGCTTGGCACCAGTTGATATGTTACCATTGTGTTCATCTAGTTGTGTGTTATTTTAAAAAATTCCCATTACTAAATCCATTAAGCAACCAAACTGGCAGAGTCACTAGGTTAAAATGCATGACACACAAACTGCAGCAAATGTCGGGAAATGCAGATCCAGGCAGGAGCCCTTACAGACACCAGCTCTGAAGAATCGCTCTCTACTGGGTCTTTGTTTTCCTCCAAAAGATGATCCAAAAGAAGATCATCTTTCCAGAAAAAGAGGATGTTACAGTCAATTTGCTAACAGAATGTAACTTTATCTCCTTCAGGGGACATATGTATGTTAGCATATAATTGGTGTCTTTATTGATGCCTCTAAAACCGATGCCTCCAAAAGCCACAGACCTAGAACAAGAGTAAAGCCATTAGAAAGGCATGGGGTATTGAATATAACATCAGTCACAGTTTGGAAGAATAGAAATAAGACTCTGCAAGCTGAGCATATGCTGAGATCTCTCCCCATCTGCACATCAAACTCTGAAATGATAGAAAAAACAGTAAACACACGGAAAGTCGTCCTGAAAAACAAGGATCAGGAATTCTCTGAGCATCAGCAGCCCTCGGGAAACCTGGAGAGGCTCCATGAAAGATGCAGCTGCCGTTCCAGTGTTCACCCACTCCCACGGTGGCTCACGGGCACACAGCCACTCCCGGACTTCCGCGCCGGGAGGAAGGCAGACAGGTGCAGCCTGGAGAGCGGGCAGGGGTTCCCCAGGTCCTAGTGGAAGGGGCCAGCTTTCCAGCTGCTCCTGATCCCCTCATCCAGGCTGGGAAGCTTGCAGAGGGGTCAGGACCAGGTGGTGCTGCAATTGGACCAGGGAGACGAGGCCACTCCAGATATGTGCCGGGGAAGCATGAGCCAGCACAGACAGCAAGGACCAGGGGTCAGAGGCCACTCAGCTCCCGCTCTCCCTGGGATAACCAGAACTCCAGCCCCAAAAGATGAGTTTTCTAGGCAGACTTTGTACCAAAAAAAGCTGTGTACAGGGAAATAACTACCTCAAAGACGACCCCACAGTCAAATGATGTCTGAAGCATCAAAACCATGAAGACAAGATTACCAAAGAACATAATCTTGAGAAAACTTGAGAAAACAGAGCTAACAGCACCATCAGAACAGAAGCATTAAAGTATAAGCAACAGCCTCAGAGAGACAAAAGAAACATGTAATATCTGTGACTCAAGAATGGAAAGTTATGAAAAAGAACCCATTAGAATTACAGGAAATTGACGATACAATTGCTGAAACTTAAAAATTCAAGTTATGTTTTGAATTTTAAAACGAATATAACAGAACTGTGAGTAAATGAGCTTCAACAACAAGCAGAGAGATTTTTCCAGAATGTCAGAAATCTAGACGGAGGCATCAAAGGCTTTCTTCTCCCGAACACCAGAAGACAAACTGAACACAACACGTACATTTGCTTAGGCCCTCTGGGGAAAGCGTGGAGAAATCGGATCGCCAGCCCACCCTGGGACAGTGCAGCTTTTGGCTCTTCCTTCACACTTTGATGGTGTTTACTGATGGTCTCTGTCCCCACCCCCTCACCTACTTCGCTGGGAGGGACATTGATGCCCCTAAACATGGCCACCTGGGCCACTGTGCGGGCGCTGGGAGGAGCAGCGTGTTTATGGCTGATTGACAGGAAGTTGGTGGGAGCACAGTTTTGCTCCCCTCTTTACACACACACAAAGAGGTGCATGGGCACAGATCAGCAGTGGGTGGATGTGGTGGCTTATCCTGGGTCAACTGGGTCCTCTGGGAGGGTGGTAAAAGAGGAACTTTGCATGGACTCTGCAGGCAGACGTGGGGCAGCAGTCGAGACCACCAGGCAGGGCAGGGCAAAGGTGCAGCACAGGTTCCCGTGTGTCACTGTCCCTCTCAGCATGCAGCTCCTCTTTCCAGGCATGCCCCAAACTCAGCACCAGAGCTTTGGCTGCAAACCATGGAGTCAGCAGCCACACAGAGCTCAGCCTCCCCCAGGCCTCCCTTGGCCTCCTGCTTCACCTGAGCGCTGGGGACACCTTGGATTCTCATCCTGGCTGGGAGCGCCATTTCTGTCCCCAGCTTCCCTCCCAGACCTCCAGGCCCAGCTCCATGACTTTGTAGCAAAGTCCTCACCCAGTAACAGATTGACTAGAGACCACTCCCCACACTCCCATGCACCCCTGACTGAGACACCAAGAGGTACTTGTTGATTGTCTAGCATGAGAAGCACTGTGTGAGGGGCTGGAAACTCGAAAAAGGACAGATGACACTTCTGTCCAAAGGCTCTGCTGTGATTGCGCTGTGAGGGCTGCTGCTGTCATATTCTGTGAAAGCTGCTCAAGCACCCATTGCTGGCAAGGACTTAGAGAAGCTGGAGCTCTCATGGCACATGGAACTGTGGGCTGCTGCCACTGCACTGGAGCGCCTTTCTAGTCTCCACTACAACTGAATCTACGGCCCAGCAGCTCCACACCCAGAAACCACGCGCACAGGAATGTTCCTGAGAGTGCCGCCCTCACGGCCAAAACCTGCTGGAAGCCACACGGATGCCCATCAATAGTAGAGGGATGCCTTCTGTATCCTCCACAGCAAAAAGCCACACCTGAAGGCGGCAACAAGCGTAAATCACACACGGGAAACAGTGAGGAAAAGAGACCAGAGGCACATGGGTCGTATTGTCCGATTTCATCTAAATGAAGGCAGAATCAGGAGACCCTCATCTGCAACATCAGAAATCCGGCTGCTCCAGGTGGAAGCTCAGCACGTGGTGACACTGTAGGGAAAGGGCGAGCTCCTGGTGGTCCCCGGGGGGGAAGGCAGGCAGGTGCAGCCTGGGGAGCACTTGGGGTGGCATCAGGCGTCCTCGCCCAGGTGTTCGGCCGCTCACATCGAGAGCTTTGCATTGTGCACTCGAGATTAGTGCTCTTTCCTCTTCAAACACAAAAGAGTTTTTCCCTGAAGTTACCCCACTCTTTCTAATCTTTTTATTTTGTGCCCTAAAATTGTGTAGGCTTGTTGTCATCTTCTGGTACCAGCCACAGCGAGCAGCACATCCCTTCAGTTCTCCTCGTGTTTTTCAGACAGGGCATTGTGTGCTCAGGATCTTCACAGAGATCTTTTGATGGTGGTGGTGTAAAAGGAAACTGTTAGACAAATTAAATTGAACAGAGTTTAATTCCGCAAAGAACAATTCATGAATCGGGCTCTTCGGAACCAGAATATATTCAGAGAGACTCCAGCATAGCCGCGTGGTCAAAGAAGGTTTATGGACAGAAAAAGGGAAATGAGTCACGGAAAGCAGGGGTGAGGTCCAGAAACTGCCAGGTCCGTTACAGCTCAGAGTTTGCCTTATCTGAACACAGTTTGAACAGTTGACCATCTTTGATTGGCTGATGCTTGGTGATTGGCACAGAGTAAGTTAAGTCTGTGTACAGATCCAGTTAGGTTACAGTTGACTACGCAAGGAGAAACTTTTCAAACATGGAAAGAGGCAACTTTAGGCTAAACTTAACAGTGGTGATCGTGACAATGATGATGTTGGAAGTGGTGATGGTGATGGTGATGGTGGTGGTGGTGATGGTGGTGGTGGTGATGGTGATGGTGGTGGTGGTGGTGATGGTGATGATGGTGATGGTGTTGATGGTGATGGTGATGATGGTGATGGTGGTGGTGGTGGTGATGGTGATGATGGTGATGGTGGTGGTGGTGATGGTGATGATGGTGATGGTGTTGATGGTGATGGTGATGATGGTG
>CM052651.1:155205513-155224627 GCA_028533165.1 Leontopithecus rosalia
TGTTTGTGGATGTATATGGAGGGCCACGCCGACTGTGTTTGTGGACATATATGGAGGGCCACCCTGATTGTGTTTGTGGATGTATATGTAGGGCCACCCCAGCTATGTTTGTGGATGTATATGGTGGGCCACCTCAGCTATGTTTGTGGATGTATATGGAGGGCCACGCCGACTGTGTTTGTGGACATATATGGAGGGCCACCCTGACTGTGTTTGTGGACATATATGGAGGGCCACCCGACTGTGTTTGTGGACCCATATGGAGGGCCACCCGACTGTGTTTGTGGACATATATGGAGGGCCACCCCGACTGTGTTTGTGGACATATATGGAGGGCCACCCTGATTGTGTTGGTGGACATATATGGAGGGCCACCCCAGCTATGTTTGTGGACATATATGGAGGGCCACCCAACTGTGTTTGTGGACACATATGGAGGGCCACCCGACTGTGTTTGTGGACACGTATGGAGGGCCACCCGACTGTGTTTGTGGACATGTATGGAGGGCCACCCTGACTGTGTTTGTGGACATATATGGAGGGCCACCCTGAATGTGTTTGTGGACATATATGGAGGGCCACCCCAGCTATGTTTGTGGACATATATGGAGGGCCACCCCAACTATGTTTGTGGATGTATATGGAGGGCCACCCCAACTGTGTTTGTGCACCTGTATGGAGGGTCACCCTGACTGTGTTTGTGGACATACATGGAGGGCCACCCCAGCTATGTTTGTGGACGTATATGGAGGGCCACCCTGACTGTGTTTGTGGACCTATATGGAGGGCCACCCTGATTGTGTTTGTGGACATATATGGAGGGCCACCCCAACTATGTTTGTGGACGTATATGGAGGGCCACCCCAACTGTGTTTGTGCACCTGTATGGAGGGTCACCCTGACTGTGTTTGTGGACATACATGGAGGGCCACCCCAGCTATGTTTGTGGACGTACATGGAGGGCCACCCTGACTGTGTTTGTGGATGTATATGGAGGGCCACCCGACTGTGTTTGTGGACGTATATGGAGGGCCACCCCGGCTGTGTTTGTGGATGTATATGGTGGGCCACCTCAGCTATGTTTGTGGATATATATGGAGGGCCACCCCAGCTATGTTTGTGGATGTATATGGAGGGCCACCCCAGCTATGTTTGTGGATGTATATGGAGGGCCACCTCAGCTATGTTTGTGGATGTATATGGTGGGCCACCCCAGCTATGTTTGTGGATGTATATGGAGGGCCACCCCAGCTATGTTTGTGGATGTATATGGAGGGCCACCTCAGCTATGTTTGTGGATGTATATGGAGGGCCACCTCAGCTATGTTTGTGGATGTATTTGGTGGGCCACCCCAGCTATGTTTGTGGATGTTTATGGTGGGCCACCCAACTGTGTTTGTGGATGTATATGAAGGGCCACCCAACTGTGTTTGTGGACGTATATGAAGGGCCACTCCGACTGTGTTTGTGGACATATACGGAGGGCAACCCCGACTGTGTTTGTGGACATTTATGGAGGGCCATCCCAGCTATGTTTGTGCATGTATATGGGAGTCCACACACTCCAGGGTTGCAGAATCTTAAGAAGCAGAGCGTGTGCAACTATGCAAGTGCCAGAAGGCCACAGGCATGCAAGCAGTTTGCAGACATATAAACGAGCAGGGTAAAGTGCTGGTTGGGATTAGCAAGACGTTCTCAGAAAGGTTTATGTGAGGAAGTCAGAAATAGGCTGGGTCTGGCCAGACTTCTGGGAGGAGGGTCAGGGGCCCTGGCCTGGAGCTGAAAGAGGGTGCAGGACACACACATTGGGCAGCCAGGGCACCGCAGCTCTCCATGTGTTCAAGGGCACTGCAGCTCTCCAGCCTCACCACCCGCTCAAGGGCACCAAAGCTCTCCACGTGCAGCCAGGACACCTCCACTCTCCATCGGCTAATAAAGCACCTCGGCTCTCCTAGTGCTCCAGGGCACTGCGGCTCTCCATACTCAAGGGAATCTGGGGGCTACTTGACAGACAGTCACTGTTCTGTCTCTACCAATGGCCAGGCAGACACTTGAAAAAGTGAAGCAGCTTTTTATTGATGATCAGGACCCCAAGGCCACGTGGAACCTGCCACTTTGTGGGCCTGTGCCTGTGACCCTCTGGACGCTACTGCTGCTGCTTATGGGCCACGGCAGGGACTCGGGACAACTATTGTGGGCCCTTCTTCTCTCTCCGGAGCAAGGCCAAGGTACCCTGCTGCAGTGTGAGCTTTGTCTCTGAGCAGGGGCTGGCAGAGGCCCTGCTGGGGAATCCCAGGACGAGGCTGTGGAGCAGTTTCCCGTCTGTGCCTTCCCTCCTATTCCTTCCCCAGTAATCACTCCCCCTGTGAAGCGAGGGCCTCTGAGTCTGCAGGGCTTAGGGCTCCCCCACCGCACGCTAGTTTGACAGTGAATGGATTTCCTAGGTCATAAGATCCTCGTCAGGTCCTAAACTCCGGCAGGGAACTGAGGGCCGGGGCGAGGCCGGGTGAGACCCCACAAGAGGCAGCTCTCAAGGCTCACAACTTTTCTTTCCTCGTGTCTACACATTTCTTCACACCTCACCTCTTCTGAGTTAGTTTGAATTTCAAAGCAAAACAAAACTTTATTGTTTTTATTAAAAAGAAACACTACCCCCCAACACGGCCCCCAGAAAAGTGCTCCTTGGAGCACAAGTCAGCTCCGGGCCAGCCTCTGCAGTGCCTGGTCTGATCCTGGGGCCCTGACCTCATTTCGAAGAGAGGCCGGGTCTGAGATCCTGTTCATGGCGCCTTGGGGCCTTTCATCTGGAGGAAGCACTGGGTTGGCTTGTTCCAAAATAGCTAATGCAGGGATGGGCCGTATGTTTAGGGTATGGGAAGGGCTCAGGGTGAGCCTTGTGCTTTTTTTTTTTATTGGCCTGGTACTTTCCTATTGCTTCTCAGAAAGAGGCCTGAAGCTGAGGGCAGAGGGAGGGAGCGAGCGCTCTCGCCTGGGTAAAAGGCTGTGAGGGCGGCTGAGCAGACAGCACCCGCCCTGTCTCCGTGCCTCACTCTCACCAGGCTGGGAGTAGCTGTTCCGGAGTCATCTGGCTATTTCTTTCCAGTCCTGGGCATTTGGCAAAACTGCAAAACGGTCCAACACACTTCAGGAGAATCAAAATCAAAGGAGTGTGTCCTGAGTGGAGACTCACGTGAGAGCAATAACTTAACCTGCGACCCGCCGAGGTCTCGCCAAACCCAGCGTGCGTCTGGTCGAGGACTCACTAAACCAGCGCGTGACCCGCCGAGGACTCACTGATTCAGCGTCGCTCTGGGATGGGAGGACTTTGGGCTGAAGGGGATGTGAAGGGTGGCCGTGGTCACAGGGCCAGAGCAGCCCCAAGAACCACGTGCCAGGATCCCCAGGTCCTTCTGACTTCAGCACACAGAGGTCGGGGGATGTGGGCCGGAGCCCAGACACCTGGACAGCGGGATGGACTTGCGCTTTCTCAGCGTCCTGAGCATTGTGGCGTGCCAGCTTTGGCAAAGGCCGTGGTCTCTTCTGCTCCTGTGCAGTGGATGGCCAAGGTCCAGCACGGTTCTCTCATCTTCTCTTCTGTCGTAGGCAAGTCATCGTCAGCGTCCCTCCACGCAGTGCCCTGTGCCGGCGACCCAGCGCTGTTGGACAGGCCCGCCTGGGTCTTCTGAACGCTGGAGGTGGTGATGCCATGGATCTAGCCTCTCGCGGGTGATGCCCCTGTGATGCTGATGCCGCTGGCCTGGGGACCACGCATTGAGGAGCGGGTGGTGGACAGGAGCTGGGCTCCCGGAGAAGGTTCTGTTGAGAAGACGGACTCTGAATTGGGCCTTGAGAGAAGCAAAGCGTGGACAGAGGGGTAGGGGCCCAGCCATCTGGGTGGCCTCCCAAGAGAGCAGCCAGCGTGTCAGGGTCTCCAGCCGGCCCCAATGGCAAAGCGAGCAGGGCGATGGCCAGACCCCATGTGGTGCCCATGCCAGGGCAGAGGCTCCACTCAGATGTCCCCAGGGCCAGGTGATCAGGGTCTGGGTGAGCCTCTTTCCCCTCCCAGTGCAACTGTGAGGCCTGCAACGCCTTTGCCTTTCCAGCCTCACATCTGGTGTTGATACCCCTCCCTCGGGCCTGTTACCTGCTGACTTCTGTCCTCACTTGGAGGCAGTGTCATCATGAACTCAGAGGCGGCCGGGGGACACTATGGGCCCTGTTCCCACGTAGCTGGTGTGGCAGTGAAGTCTGTCCAGCACGCACACTGGGGTCCCTTCAGCCCAGCGGCTCTCAGCACTTCCACTGACAGACGGAAGCACCTCAGACGCCCTTGGTTGTGTCAGGGCTTCTGCCTGCTCAGGAGAGTGTCTGGCCGCTGCTCGTGGGTGCGGGAGGAGGCCGTGATGGGGGGAGGTTGCATGGCTGGCTCTGGCAGGAAAGGGAGGAGCTGGCAGAGCACAGGCCCGTCTCACCTTCTGCCAAAGAGCAAGAAGGAAGACGCCAGCTTAGACTGCAGTCTTCACCTTGTCTTGAGGGAAAGTCATTTTCAGCAGATGGGAGGGAAAAAGCTTCCCCCATTTCAGGAGTCAGCAAACTGGCCCTAGCGTCAAACCCAGCCACAGCCGTCTGTAAATGAAGTTTCAGTGGCCGCTGCCCCTGTCAGTCCCCTCCGACCTGTCTGCCCGGGAAGCCTGAGGCACATATTGTCGGGCTTTTCACAGAACAAGTCTGAAGGCCCCAGATCTAGATAAGGAGGAAAGCAGAGGGTTGGATGTGTGGAACTTGTCACATTTATGAGGAAAGGACTTCAAGTGCCTGTGGGCCTTTGAGTTTTATTAGCCTTTGCTTAACGCACATTGGTGTGAAGAAAGGTGGCAGCTGCTCTGTGCCTGCTCCCCTTAGGTGGGAAGCCATCATTTCCAGGGTAGAAATGTTTCTGAAATGAGAGAATTCCAGGTTCCAGCCGGCCAATGTGGACCCTTGGGCAGCAGAGGGGTGGGACATGGAGGCGGAGTCTCTGCAGCTCTACGAAGCTCCCTGGTGGCCGTGAGGTAGCAGGAAACAGACAGGGCATTCTGGAAACTGGCGGCCTAGAGTAGCTTCCTCTGCTCACCCAGTAATGGTCTCCTGGTGTGCACCTCGTGTTCTGGAACTTTTTACATCTATGGGAGCTGTAGGAGGCCCTGCACTTTTCCTTCAAGGTCTGGTGAAGGAGAGGTTGCGTCTTTGTGCTCACGGCTGCATGCTATGGGGCAATACTGACTTGAGAGGTGGCCTCGGGCAGGGGGTGCTATGGAATCTGAGGTGCCACGGTTCCCTCCAGTAGGATGGGCTGTGGAATCTGAGGTGCCACGGTTCCCTCCAGTAGGATGGGCTGTGGAATCTGAGGTGTCACTGTTCCCTCAGGTAGGGTGGGAATTCGAGGTGCCATGGTTCTCTCAAGTAGGGTGGGCTGTGGAATCTGAGGCATCACAGTTCTGTCTGCTAGGATCCTTGCTTGATGCTACCAGGTAAGTGAGGCTCTCAAATCAGCAGCTGCTGGAGGGAGAAGAGGTCCCCTCCCATGACCAGAATCACTCTTGGTAGCCTGGGAAGTTCCATATCATACAGCAGCCCCAGGCAGGGGAAAGCCCCTCCTCACAGGTTTCTCCCACCTCTCACAGCCCCACACATTGTTCTGCCCCAGCCTTCAAGGCCTGCGTGAGACAGGTGGGGCCCAGCCCACGATTGCCCCTGCCAGCTGTGCCCCATGGGGCTAGATTCAAGTCCTGTCCACAGCTTTGCGACCTCAGCAGTTGACTCCTCTGATCTGAGTCTGTATCTTCTCAATGGGCTTGACGGAGTACCTGGACCCTGTGTCTTCTCAGCAGTGAAATGAAAAATGGAGGCAGACTCCGTCCAGGGCCCGGCTCACGGAACTCAAGACAGTCTAGCCAGGGCCTGGCTCACCAATCGGGACAGATGTCAGCGGCTCCTAGGGTGGCCGAACTCTTTGGCTTCCTGTTGGCGTAAGCAGGCTCATCAGCGCCTCTCCGTGTAACCTCTGATCCTGGACATCGCTGCTGCCGGCAGACACACGCTGGCCACCTGAGTGCGGTCCCTGGCCCTCCTCCAGGCACCCTGATCCCCTGCATGTGACGGGGCTCCCATTACCTCATTCACTCTATGGACACCGAGGCCTCTGCCGGCTTCTGCTTATCTCGAGTGCATTCCAACTATTTTCCTTAGACAATGGGCTGCCGGTGCCTTTGCCTGCTCGGTGCAGCTGCGGTGTATTAGGTTGCACTGAGGCTGGGGTCCCAGGTAACACAGAGCCAGTAGCGATCACTCCACAAATATTAGCATAAGAGCAAGGTTTAGTGATGGCTTTGTCCAGTCACAAGGCTCTGCAGGTGGCCGGCGCAGAGCTGACTCCGGCTCCCTGAGAGATGTGCCCAGCGCATTGTGTGTGTGTGAGATCCGGGTTTTCTCTGAAATATTGATTCTTATTTCAGCTTTCACGGTCTTCACTAATTGGGAAGCTTTTATGCCTCTGGAGGTGAGCCGTGGATTAGAGGGTCTTGGCTTGGCGGAAGTGAAACCTGAGACATCTGCCCAACCAGGCCAATGAGAAGTGTGGGCTGGGTCTGCTCTACCTGAGACATCTGCCCGTCCAGGCCAGTGAGAAGTGTGGGCTGGGTCTGTCCTACCCACCTGGACTTGTGGGCATCGGGGTGCTGGCCTGGCACCTGAGACTGGAGGTGAGCATCTGATGGCTTGAGGGTGCAGATACCCAGAGAGGAAGGGGTGCTCCCGTGGCCACACACATCACCTTCCTTCACCATGTGTCCCTGGAGCTGGTGACGTGGGGCCTCCTTGTAGGCACCCTCAGGGTGTTGGAATACAGCAAAGCCTGAGGGTGCCTGTGTCCAGCAGAGATGAGGGCATTCTGTGGCCTGCACCAGCCCTGTTGCCTACAGAGTCCCCACATCTGGGGCAGCTGCTCCCCTCCTGTGTTTGGGTGGTGCTGAGCCTGGCTCAGTGGGATCAGCTGTAGAAGACCTGGCTCCAGCACTGATTCCTCCAGGAGCAAGACCCGAGTTAACTGTGCCTTGAGCCTTGGGACGGACACGGCTTCCATCTTTCCTCTATGTACCCATTCTTGGGTGGGTGTGGTTCCTGCCTGTCCTCCAGTCCATAGCCTTGGGCAGGGTGCGGTTCGCCTTTCCTCTATGTCCCCAGGCTTGGGTGGACGTGGCTCCTGCCTCTCCTCTCTGCTGAGCCCTCCTCCTCCTGGTATGGCCTCAGGGGCTGTGCTTCTGCACTCATCAGGCTTCCAGTAGCTTCTTGGTCACTTCTGGGCTGTGGGTTCCCCCATCCCTTTTGCAAGGATGGAGTTGTCCATGCAAAGGTGAGGCTTCATTCCAGGCCTCATTCAGCCCCAAACCACACCCTTTGTCTGGAATAGGCCCTGATGAGCTGTGGCTGATTGGGATGGGCCTCCCTGCATGCGCCTGAGGCCTGCAGCCTCGCAGTCTGCACACCCGGGGACTTTGTCCCTCTCACCTGGCTGTGCGTTCTCAAGTTCAACAGTTCGAGCATGGAGTTTATACAAACCAGGGGCAGTGGCTTACTCCTGTAATCCCAGCACTTTGGGAGGCCGAGGTGGCAGAATCACTTGAGCCCAGGAGTTTGAAACCAGCCTGGGCAACATAGTGAGACCTTTTCCCCATGGCAGCACCCTTCCCTGTGGCGGGAGGACTGACTGCGGGCACGTCCTGCTGCTCTCCCAGGCCTCATCGCCCCACGGCCTTGGGCTCACTTGCCAGGGCTGCCCTTATGGACAGGACCCTGTTCTGGTTTCCATCTGGAGAGAGCTGCCCATCCAACCCCAGCTGACACTTCCTCCGGGAGGTCAGGGGCATCTCGCCTGACCCTCTCCTTCCCCTCAGGCCTGGCTGGAGTGTCCTTGACCTCTGATGAGTGGCCATGGAAGGCAGAACCCACTGCCTCACCCCAAACACACTGAGAGTTCAGTGCGTGATCCCCTCCTTGGAAATAAAGTGCTTGGGACTGAGGGAACATCTCCAGCTCATTTTATCACCAGAGCCCTATTTTCTCAACCCCCCACCCTTATCGGACGGCTCCCCTGCCTCTTCCATCTTCACACCCAGTCCATGGCCCCAGAGGCTGGCGCTGTGTCCCCTGTGCTCCCATCTGGGCCCGGGGCTCACGACTGCTGCATGTGCAGCCGGCACTCACTGTCAGGTGGCTCGAGAGCTGAGCGAGCACCTTTATCAGCAAAATGTTCTTGCCATTGCTAACCAGTGCCTTCGGGTCAGGAGCTCGGGTCTTAGTTTGGATGCACTCGGCTTCTCTCTGACACAGGACCCTCCTGCTCAAGCTCCCTCCCTGTAGCAGGGGACCCGGAGCACCCAGCACAGGGTCACGTGAGCATTCAGGGAGGATGCCTTGGGCGGTGCCCGGGGAGGGTGGTTCCTGCTCCTTCAGCTCTGGGAGTGCATTAGGACATTTGTTTCCTGAAGCAGGTGTGTGTCCTCGTGGCCTGGGAGCACTGACCCAGTGTCCAGGGATGCCCTGTTGACTCCCAGAGGGCCTGACAGTCACCAAGCATGTGTCACCTACCCGGTCCATGCCAAGGGCAAGCTGCTGGACTGAGAGCGGTGTGGTTACATGAACACTGGTGCAGGGTTTGCCCCTAGCCTGGGCTAGAGGCCTGGGACCCTGGACCCCAAGTTGCCTTCCAAGAGTGACAATGACACTTCAAAGGGTGTATTGGGGACAGTCAGGGAGGCAGAGTCTAGTGGAAGGGGTGGCTTCAGTCACCAGGAGCTGCTCGAGCTGCCCCGAAGCTCCTGGCAGGCTGCCCATGCTCCACACCAGAGCAGCTGGCCCTGTGCCAGGCTGGCCGGCTCTATGCTGGGGACTGGCTCAGAACACACTGGGCTCCCACACCCTGCACAGCTGGGCTGCTACAAATAGAACGCGGCATCAGGCCCTCCAGGTGGGGGTGGGAGCAAGGAGGCAGGTGGACTCCTGGCCAGGGGCAGCAGTGCAGGCAGAGCCTCTCTGCCCTCCCAGGCTCCTCCTCAGAGTACACACGGAGTGGCTGTGCTGTGGCTGTTTCACTGGTGCTGCTTCACAGGGTGGGACCCTCTTGTGGGACTTGGGGGAGGCATTGCGACTGTGTTTTATGGGCAAGAAATTGGAAACTGGAGGTATTGGGGCACTTTCTAGAGTTTCAGGGCCTAGGTCGGGGCAGAGCCAGGTCTTCTGACTCAGAGCCCCAGGCGAGTCTGTCCCCACCTGACAGGTGGGGTGGAGGGGCTGATCTGGCTCCCCACCCAGCAGGGCTGGCAGCCATGAGGGCAAGGGGAGGGGGTGGCCCTGGGTGGAAAGGATGGTGTCCCTTACCCTGGCCTGAGGTCCACCAGGCCCTTCCTCCTCACCCCTCTGCCAAGCAGGCTGCGAATGGTTCTGGGAGGGTGAGTTTTCTGCCCGTTTTACTGTTTGCTGTCCCCTAATGTGAAGTGACCCCCAGGGTGAAAATCTATGCTCCCAAGGAAAGGGGAATTGGGAAATTCCCAGCATCCTGCCAGGAGGACCTGTCACAGAAGGAGACACATCAGGGCGGGGGCATGAAGGCTCCGGCTGCTGCTTCTGCTCTGCTGCGTCCTGGGTTGGGGCCATCGTGGGGCTCCAAGCCTGTGCCTGAGATGAGGGTCCTGAGGAAACCTGGCCCCTGCCATGCTCAGCTCAGGGATGGCACTTGCCCCATTGCAGCTGAGACTGAACTTGGGAAGGCTCACTTCACTATGGTGTAGTATCAAGGACTTGAGCATCCTGGAGGAGGCAGAGGCTGCTCGCATAGTGCAGACGCCTGAGGTCTGCATGGCGGGGCCCACTGTCTCCAGGTCACAGAGGTAGCACTGCTCATAGGGGCTGAGGCCAGGACACTGCACGTCTGCCACCCCACCTACCTCCTGGGCGCTCCTGGCAGCCCTGAGTCTGCTCTTCTCCCCTCCAAGCCCTGCCTCACCTCTGCCTGCCCAGGGCAGGGCTCCCCTGGACCAGGGATGCAAAGAGCAGAGCTCCTGATTGCATCCCATTCCTTCTCAGTGTGCATTTTAATGTTTTCTTATGAATGTGTGAGTTCAGCAGTGCACAGGTGCTCACCATGGGGAATGCACGTCCAGGCAAAGCCACGTCAGGCTGTGAGGACCACCCACTGCGTCCTCCACCTGCAGTCCTGGACTCAGGTGATCCTCCCACCTCAGCCTCCTGAGTAGCCGGAACCACAGGTGCGGACTACTATGCCTGGCTAATTTTAAAAATGTTTTTGTAGAGATGGAGTCCCACCATGTTCCCCAGGCTCATCTCAAGCTCCTGGGCTCAAGTGAAACTCCTGCTGTGGCCTCCCAAGTGTTGGGAATGCAAGTGTGTCACCACACCCTGCCCCAATATATATATATTTTATTAATACAATGGCATTGCAAAAGAATTCAAATCTCTCTCTAAAATCTCACCATGGGGAAAATGCTTCCTAAATACTGCATGTCTTTCCACATTTCCAACACGTATAAATACAAACTAAATATTTATTGTAAGTGACAAACTATGTATTTACTGCAAATTGCATCATTTATACATTTTACTCTATAATATTTTTGGTTTTGTGTTTTTATGACTGTGGAAATAATAAATGCTCACTGTAAAATATTTAAGCTACTTTGAAGTAAAGAAAATTAAACAAAAATACCGTAGAGTCACATTTCCTAAAACAATTCTTATACATGGTTTACTGTGTAGCCTTGCAGACTTTTCCTATGCATAACAGCACACATTATTTATTTTATAGAAATGGTTAAACATTTTCTTATAAAATCTACTTTTCATGTCCATCTTTAGATATTGTAACACACAAGTTTACCTGCTTCTTTCTTAAGGCCACGTGCACTGCATTTCATCATATATGTGGTTGCCTAAGTTTTCCACATTTTCATAATTATGATTAATATTACATAATATTTTTCTCATGTGTCTGTGCTCAAGTTATGCATACACTTCCATAGCAAAAATTTCTGAAGGTGGACCTGCTAGGTCAAGAGCAATAAGCCTTGAATACTTTGATGGTTATTGTTAAAGGGTTCTTCACATCAGGCGCAAACAGCTTGGACTCTCATCAGTAGACAGTTCCAGTTTCTCTATTAGCATCTCAATACTGGAAAATATTGATTATTTCCAACTTTGTTAATAAGACAGGACAAAAGTTAACTCATTGTATCAATCTCTATTGCTGCATAACAATCCACCAAAACCCTTAGTAATTTCAAAGCCATAGCTATTTCGGCTGAGCTCAGCCGGGCGGCTCTTCCACCAGTCTCATTGGCAGAGCTCAGGTTCCAGGTGTCTGGGAGATTGGCTGGGGCTGGTCTTGGCTCTGCCCCAGGAGGTCTAAATGGGTCTTACTCCATGAAGTCTCTTTCTCTAGGAGGCAAATCCCAATGTTCTACACACAATTCTGCCCATCATGTTTTCTGACACCGTACGGGTTAAGGGCCCATGTCTCCATGAGAGGCACTGCACAGGAAACATGGTTCCCTGTGGGGACTGTGCTGTTACTGCATGAATCTACCACACTAGTGATTCCAGGATATGAAATTTCATTTCCTTCATTACTAGTGAGTGTGTACATATTTCATAGAGTTATAGCATTTGATTGTCTTTTTCCAGTGACATTTGTGTCTTTGGTTTATTTTTTGTCACACTGCCTCATTCTTGTCAGTTTGCACAAGCCATTTCTATTTTCTTCCTGCTTCGTGTTTCACTGATCTAGTCTTGGAAGTCACTCTGCTATTTCTGCAACGTCCTTTCAGTTACTCAGAGTCAGAGGGACATGGACTCCAGGGAGCAGGGACCGCGGGGCTGCCTGTGAGGCTGGCTACCACAGAAGTTGCAAATAGGGCCGACTTTCCTACTTTCGTTCTTTATCTTCCGGCCTTTCATAGGTCATTTTCAACAGACTTGTCAGTCTTTTTATTTGTACTTTTTCAGTCTTTTATTTGTACATTTGTATTGTGCTAAGGAAGGCCTTCTTCACCTCAGGATTGTAAAAATTCCAGGGAGTATTTGAGAGCAAGCATCCAAGTGTCATTTTCTGACCTCTCTTCTTGGCACTGGAGTGGTGATTACAGGTCCTCAGAGGGCACTCCATGCACAATTTCATCTCATCCTCAGGACAAGCCCAGCAGGTAAGTGTTTTCTCCATTCCCAATTTAAGTCTGGGGAAATTAAGGCTCAGAGCCATAAATGAACTCACTTGGGGTCAGAAGGTGGGCGGGAGGCAGGCTTGGGACCACCGCTGATCCCTCAGCAGGCCACCCTGTCATGTGTTCAGATGCTCCACTGAGCCCTGGGCCCTCCCTGTGGTGACTGTGGGGTCTTCTCTCTTCTCCCAACTGGTCGAGAAGGAGTAGGGCCAGTACCTTTGCCACCACTTTCCCAGTTGGAGGGACTTCCAGACCCCTAGGGCTCTGCAGACTCCTGGCTCCAAGAGGCAGGAGAGATTGCGGAGAACCTCAGCTGTGCCTCCAGGAGGGCCATGATTCTGGCCTGGCAGAGTCTTCTCTCTGGGTCCCTGGCCCGTTGGAGCACAGCAGCTGGAGAAGCTTATTCCAGCACTCACCAACCCTTGCTCATGTTTGTGGGAAGCTCTCATTGAAATGGCATCTGGTGCCACGTCCCACAGCCAGCCAGGCTGTGCTCCACTCCCGTTTGCTTCAAATCAGACGCTCTGCTCCCAGGTGTGAAGCTGGATTAATTGAGAAAAGTGCCTGAAGCAGCTGTAAGCCTGGGCACCCACCTCCAAGGCACACTGAGCAGCTCTGGGGTGGGGCCACTCTTGTGAAGACTTCAAAGCCTCCGCAAAGCAGACTTAGTGGGAAGCCCAAGCAGTTCCAGCCTCCTCATCTCTTATTTGCACAGGTCTTCTCTCAGGCCGTAGTAACTTTACACTCATAATTTGGAGTCGTTTCTCTTAGGAAGGGACTTCCAAGCTTAGGCACATTTCAGGGCCTCTGAAACACCAATCCGCTGCTGTCTTTAGGTAAGAAAATCACTTTGGATTTTTTTTTGTCACCTAACTTTCTTCTTCCAACCATAGCCTAGAGTAGACGGGGCAGTTTTGATGGATGGTGTTAATTCTAGATCACTTAGTCCAGTGCCGTGTTGAGAAGAGTTCTGAAGCACTCTGCTCAGCGGGAAAGAGGGTGGAGGTTGCCCGGGAATGGCGACGTGGGCGTGGGCGGGAAGGCAGAGCCCGGCTGTCAGGTATTTACATGCCCGGCAGGAGAATTTTGTTTACCTTTTTTGCATTCCGTAGATCAGAAGGGCAAATTTTTACCTGCGGGGAGCCAAGCAGGAGGTATTTCAGTGACTCTTTAACTGTAGTGGTAGCTGAAAGCAGAAATAGATGATAAAAAAATGTTTGCTCCAATAATGTTTCACTTATAAAAACCAGCTGCCAGCTGCATTTGGCCCACACAGTATAGCTTGCTGACCTCTGCTATAGAATATGGGATAATCCCTTATCCAATAGGATATTCATGAGCAAGCTAAACAATTCATATGAAATTGAGTTTATCTCAGACAGAAAGATTTTATATTCTAAAGGAAGTTTATTTATCTCAGACCGATTTATATATCTAAATATATGGAACAGATCTGACCAAGATTATTCACAAAAAAAAGATTCTTGCTTTGCAAAAATATTCATCATTTGTTATCATTTGGAACTTGTTCTCCAGACACGTGAGATGCCTGTTCATCACTTCACAAGGAGCCTAAGAGGCAGGGAGGCCCAATCTAAAACATCTGGACCCTTACAATGTACTGGCCAACCAGAACTAAAATAAAGACAGTTTCATTGCGAGTCAATGAGAAAATAATTTAATTCCGCCACCAAAATTTAATTTCCAAAGCTGCATCTTGGTTTGGCTCTGATGAGATGCAGTAATTGCACCATTCCGCCTTCACATGGGATGCAGCTACGGACTGGGACAGAGGCACTGAGCAGCTGCTGAGGGGCTCTGAAAAGCAAGCCATTGCAGGGAGATTAGAGGAGCCCAGAGCCCAGATCTCACCAGTTCGTAGTGAGTTTACCTTTTTCCCCTTCAATACTCCTGGCTTTAACTGAACATAGCCTCAAACTCAATAAGGATGCAGGATAGATGGAGGGAGCCCCACAAGAAGCACTCTTGTCTTGGCTCACAGAGCAGAAAAGGGGGCTCCCAACACTCACGCAGGGTGGGGGTCTCATTTTTATTGTTTCCACTTTTTTCGTTCCCTGTGCCTTGGCCCCAGCTCTCCACAAAGGCTGCTGTGGTGTCAGAAGCAGGAGGAACCCACAGGGCTCTCTGAAGAGAGGACTTTCCTCTCTGACTTCAGAGATGAGGTCCCAGGAGGGCTTGCAAACCTTGCTGCTGTGTCCTCTCCCGTCCTGTCTCCCGAGCGCTTGGCTCCAGAAGCAGGCATGATTGAGGAAAGTATATAGCAGAGCCCAGTGCTGATGGTTCAGCTTCTTGTACACCAAAAAGGGAGTCCAGGAGCTGGAACATACCAGGGAGGGGCAGTGAGGGAGGAGATAGAGGAGCAGCCCTCACAGTTGTTTGTGAGCTCACAGGCACGTCCCCAAGCAATGCAAGCATGGATCTGACCCTGCATAGCTTGCATAGACTTTGGGAATGAAACTGTGAGATACAATGCTGCCTGGCTCCCAGACTGGCCACTGGGTGGGACATACATGGGATAGGTCTTAACACATTGCAGAAGCTTGAAAACCAAACTGACATTGGAACCACAACCCACTGAAGGCAGGTTGGGACTTGCAGCTAGAATCCAGCCTGAGTTATCTCCCACTAAATAAAAAACATTCCCCAGGGGCTTTAAGCAAGATCTAGAGTCTTATGACATAATATTCAAAATGTCTAAGATATAATAAAAATTACCTGGTACATGAAGAACCAGGAAAATTATAACTTTCATGAAAAAAGACAATCAGCGGAGCCCCTTGTATATGTTGAAAAGATGTTGAAATTATCTGAGAAAGCTTTAAAGCAATTATTATAAAAATATTTCAACAAGTAAGGGTGAACACTCATGGAAAGAAAGATGGGAAGTCTTAGCAAAGAACTAGAAGACATAAAGAAAAACACATGAAAATGTTAGAGCTGAAATATAAATTAACTGAAATAAAAATAAACAAACAAACCTCACGACATGAAGTCAGTGGCAGAGACGGCAGAGGACAGAGTCAGCAAACTTGAAGATAGATCCAAGTATTCAATCTCAACAATAGAGAGAAAAAATATATTTGAAAAGCACTAGAGCCTATGGGACCTATGGGGCATTATGGAAGGTCTAATATTTGTGTCATCAGAATCAAATATGAGAGAAGAGTGAATGAGACAAAAGAAAAATATTTGGATAAATTTTTTTTTAATGCTGCATAACAAATTACCACGAACTTAGTGGCTTAAAACAACACCCTTGTGTGTGTGTGTGTGTGTGTGTGTGTGTGTGTGTGTGAAATCTGGATTTTCCATTCAGGGTCTCGTGCAGCTGAAATCAAGGTCAGGGCTGTGTTCACTAGAAACTCGGGGTTTTGGAAACTCCAGGTCCACATGGCGGTGGAAGAATTCAGCTTGTTGCATCTGTAGAACTGAGGTCCCATTTCCTTGCTGGCTCTGAGCTGGGCTCTACTCTCAGTTACCAGAGAATTCCTGCATTCCTCACCCTCCTCCCATTATCTTCAAAGTCAGCAAGGGAGACTCTCCCTTATGTTGATGCCTCCAGTATTTCCTTTCTAAAGGTTCACTTCACTATGTCAGGCTCATCCAGAATAATCTCCCTTTCCTAAAGCCAGTTGATTTGGGCTTCAATTACACTTTAACATCCCTCCATAGCAGCACCTAGATTAATGTTTGATTGAATAACTATAAGAAGATGTGTGTATACCAGGGAGTGGGAATCTAGGGAGCCACACTAAAATTCTGTCTACCACATAAATAATAGCTGAAAAATGACAAAAGACATAAATATATACGTTCAAGAAGATAAATGAACCTCAAACAGGGTAACCTAAAAATCCATGCCAGGACACTTTATAATTAAATTTCTGAAAACTAAAGACAAAGAAAAAGTCTTGAAGGCAAGCAGGGAGAAAAAACTCTTTACTTATAGTAGAAAAACAATTATAACAACCATGGATTTCTCATAAGAGACTATGCAGGGCAGAAGGAAATAGCATAATATTTTTTCAAGTGCCAAAAGAAAAAAACTGTCAATACAGAACTCTACATTTGATAAAAAATATTATTCAAAAATAAAGGTAAAATAAGGCATTTTCAGATGAAAGAAAACCAAAAGAATATTTCCACCAGACCTACTTTAAAGGAATTGCTAAAGGAAGTACTTTAGACAAAAAAGGAAATGGTACCAGAAAATAGTAGAACCTTAGTAATTGAGGAAGAACACCAGAAATGGTAAATATATGAGTAACTATAATAGACTATTCTCCTTTGGAGTTCTTTGAATTACATTGTATAAAAGCAAAAATTATAACATTGCCTCATAAGGGTTTCAATGTATATGGGTGTAATAAAATATAAAAACAGAGGGTAAAGGAAGCCACATGGTGGCAAGGCTTGTATGCTTCACTTGAAATGGCAAAATGTTGATCCTAAATAGAATTTCAAAATGTGAAAAGCTGAGCATGTATATTGTAATCTCTAGAACAACCACTAATAGCACTAGTCAAAATATATGGTAAAAACATAATTGATAAATGGAATTGTAAGAAATTGTCTGATAACTACAACAAAAGGATGGAAAACACATAAAACAATGGGAAGCAAATAATTTAACTTGTGGATCTAAATGGGGGTATATCAATGCTTAGATTACATTAAATGTTATTGATCTAAACATATTAATTGAAAGACAGAGAGTATTAGAAAAAGTTAAAAAAATACCCAACTATATATTGTCTACAAGAAACTCCCTTCAAATATTATGATACAGAAATAGGTTAAAAGTAAAAAAAAACAAACAAGCAAACAAACAAAAAACAGAAAAATATTCAAAGCAAACACCAGTTAAAGGAGAATTTGAGTGGCTATATTAATCTGAGACAAAGTAGACTTTGAAGAAAGCTTCCAGGGATAAAGAAGAATGTTATATAATAATAAAAAGTTCAATTAACCAAGCAGACTTAACAATCCTAGATGTGTATGTACATGAAATAAAAACAGAACTAAATATAGAAATGCAAAAATTCACAATTATAATTGGAGACTGCAACACTCTTAATAATTGATAGAACTAACACTAAAAATGTGGAAGAATACAGAACAGAATAGCAACATCCACCAACTGGATCTAAATAGGCATTACAGAGCACTGTGCTGAATAAGGGAATACACATTGCATTCAAGTTCATAGCAATCAAGATAGACCCACATCCTGAAACAAAAACAAATCTCAAGATATTGAAAAGAGTTGAAATGAAGTACATTCTCTGACCATAATGTTATTAAACTAGATGTCAATACAGAGATATATGAAAATCTCCAAACATCAAAAATCAAACAAAACACTCCTAAATAATACTTGGATTCAAAAATGTCTCAAGAGAAACCAGAATATATTAGAAGGCTTTATGAAAATAAAAATGTGTGTATTAAAACTTGTGGGTTGCAGCTAATGCAGTATTTACAGGGAAAAACATAGCCTTAAATGTTTCTGCTGGAAAAGAAAAAAGAAGTTAGAACAACACATTTCAAATCTAATAGTCGGGAAAAAGAAGGGCCAAAGCAAAACAAAACAAAATACAACAACAACAACAAAACCAAAACCTCAGTGAATTAATATAAGAGCAGAAATACAATTGGAAACAGAAAAACAATATAGAAAAATTCCTGAAACAAAAAAAAATCAGTCATTTGAAATGATTAATGATCAAAGCTCTTGCAACACTGACAAAACACAAGAAAAATAGGGAAGACATAAATACCAATATCCAGAACCAAAGAAGGGACATCAAGACAGAACCTACAGACATTAAGAGGGCAAAAAGGGGAATGCTATGAACTCCAAACCCAGATGATTTCACTAGCAAATTCTACCAAAAATGCAAATAGAGAATAACATCAGTTATATATAATCTCTTCCAGAAAACATAAGAAGAAAAATTTTCCAACTCCTCTTATAAGGCTGATATTTATCGGATAACTAAAACCAAACAAAGACAGTGTAAGAAAATAAAACTACACACAAATGTTTCTCATGAATATAGATGTAAAAATCCTCAGCAGAAATTAATTCTACTTGGTATATATATTATTTATATGATATGTGGTATATATGAATAACATATGACAAAGTAGAATTTTGTTGCTGGAATGCAAAGCTGGTTCAATAGTTGAAAATCAACTGACATAATTCATAATATTAACAATTGAAGAAGAAAAATCACACAGTAATGTCAATTGATGTATTACAATCATTTGACAACATTTAATATTCATTCATGACAAAAACTCTCAGGAAATGAAGAATGGGAGGAAGCTTCCACATTCTGATAAGAAACATCTCCAAAAAAGAAACCCTACAGATAACTTCATATTTACTGGTAGAAGATTGAATGTTTTCCGCAAAGATTGGAAAGAAGGCAAGGATATCCACATATCCACTCATCCTTCTCCTATTCAATATTGTACTGGAAGCTCTAGTCAGAGAAGTAAAATACATGCAGATTAAAAAAAGGAAACAAAACAGTTTCTATTCAAATAAAATATGATATTGTACACTATAAAATCCTACAAAATCCACAAAATGTCCCCTAGAACTAATATGTGAGTTTAGTAAGTTTATAGACCATAAGATCAACAAATAAAAATCAATCTTAATTCTATATATTAGCAATGAACAATTGGCAACTGAAATTAAAATAATACTACCTAAAACAGCACAAAAAACAAAACACTCAGTTATAAATCTAACTCTCTCTCTGTAAATAGGATCTATGTGTTCAAAACTACCAGATGGTGATGAAAAC
>CM052651.1:155225127-155264366 GCA_028533165.1 Leontopithecus rosalia
TCAGAGAGCCCAGAGAACTCAGAGCCCAGAGAGCCAGGCACCAGCTCCCTTGCTTCAGGCACTTCTCTGGGGTCTCTGGGTTTTCTGGGTTCTCTGACTCTCTGAGTTCTCTGGGTTCTCTGAGTTCTCTGAGTGCCTGAAGCAAGGGAGCTGGTGCCTGGCTCTCTGGGCTCAGAGAACCCAGTTCTCTGGGTTTTCTGGATTCTTTGACTCTCTGAGTTCTCTGGGTTCTCTGGGTCCTTGAGTTCTCTGGGTTCTCTGAGTTCTCTGGGGTCTCTGAGTGGCTTCCCCAGGACTGAGGCCAGTGAGACGTGTGCCACACAGAGATGGGTGACCTGGAGGTGTTCTCAGGGCACATTAATCCTTCTCAGAGCCAACAGTCGAGAGGGCAACATGGGCCAACCCAGCTCGGAGCTCATGGAGCCCCTCCAGCCTCCTTCCTGCTGTCCTGAATCTGCCCTTCCATTGAGGCCAGCACAAGCCAGGCTGGGCTCTGGAGGCTGTCCCTGGTGAGCCATAGGGGACTGGTGGCAAGGCCATGGTCAGGCTTCCGGGGATTTCGTGTGGCCAGCTGTCCCAGATCACTCATCGCACACCCTGCCTGGCGGGAAACAGCAGCCTGCTGCCCCACCCCCATCTCTGACAAAGATGCATGAATCCCCACAGATGTGCAGACCCAGTGCCACTGGGAAAGACCGCACCTTGCTGCAGGGACTGCAGGGGCCTTGGGCTCAGAAAGCCCACTGTGGTCTGGCCAGTGCCCTCCTGCTCCCTCAGTTGCTATCCGACCACACCCCTGGGGGCAGGCTCCTCCTGAGCTACACCTGTGGCCACACGAAGCATACTCCTGGGCAGACGCTGCCTCTGCCCCCCCACCCCCACCCCAGGCACATGCCTGTGTCCACACAAGTGCTCCAGCCTCTGAGGCCAGCAGGGCACCCCCCAGGAGGTGACAGGTGTTGCCCCAGGTGGCAAAACAGCTACGGGGAGCTGAGTACACAGGCCCAGGGGAGTTTGGTGCAGACACCAAGGTGGAGACCTTGTGGGGAGGAGACCTTGCCAGCCGCAGCGAGGGCCATGCCAGGCTGGGCCTGCCCAGACAGCAACCTGCCCCAGAGCTCGCCCGAGACCTGGAGCTGAACTCCAGCTACATCTGAATGTGGAAGGCCAGGGCATTGTCCCTCAGGCCACCAGGCCTACGGGAAAGTCTCTTCTGCATTAATGCTAAGAAAACACAAAACCCAGCTTGCACCAGGAGCCCAGTCAGCTGGGGACGTGCCACGTGCCCTGCGGGGCATGAACCCACCTGGCGGCCACTGGGGCAGGAGACCCTAATCACACTGATGCAGGGGGCCGTGGGCTGTGGTTCTCTGAATCCTCCCAGGGGGCCAGGACCTGCTCCAGACCCCCGTGCCCTCTTGGGTAAGCATGCAATTCGCACCCTGGGGGAAGGCAGGGGGGAAGCCCCCACCACTGCCTGGCAGCCTCATGCCCACCCAGCCCAGCCCTGACAACAGGACCGGGACTCCTGGCTGGTCCCCGGCCTCTTAGTGTCACTTTTCCTTCAAGTCCAGAGTTCTCCAGGCCAGGCGCTGACATGACAGGCACGGCAGGCGACCCGCACTCAGGTCAGCGGGAATGTCACACTGGGGTCACAGAACCAGGGCAGCCAGCTCTGCCAAGAGGAGCTGGAGGCTCCTGAGAAGGGGTCCCTCCTCCCAGCCCAAGACGAGACCACCAGGAGGAGAGGCATGGGCTGTGCTCCTGGCAACAGGCGGGGGGCTTGAGGAACAGTCTACTTGGTTGATTTTATGTATCTCTATTTAAATGTAAAGGAAAACAAGCAGTTATTCTTGGATCAAGTATATGCTCAGCATAGTTCTCGGAACAGAGTGGAAAGCATATATTGCCCGGCCTTTGAGGAACCATGGACTCCAGAAGCAGCGGAGGTTCACAGCAAGGGGGCCACACACCTGCCCACTGAGTCGGGTTCAGTTTCTGTTTCCCCAAATTGACTGTAGAGTTCTGAAAACGAGTGATCTCATGGAGCTATACTGAGGACATACTTGATGGTACTTTGGCCTTAGCTGGAGGCTGTGAGCAAGTAAAACACAAAAGTGACTTCATCCCCATCCCAGTGGGTCAGTGGTGACACTCCAGAAGCTTCTGAAGGCTGCCCCTTGCCCTTACCAGAGCCCCCAGCAGGGGTCACAGCCCCCTTATTCTGAACCTCTGCTAGTCCTGGATGCTGTGCTTCCTGAAAGGCTGGGCAATATCTGCTTTTCGCTCTGTTCGGAGACTGTGCCTTGGAGACACAGCTCTCTAGCTGTGCACAGAATTCCCTTTTCTTTCAGACGCTGGAACTGATTCCCTCCTTCCACAATGGCACTGGGGAGACCAGCCAGGTCACAGGTGTCTAGATAGTGACCACTGCATTCCTGCCAATGCCACAGAAAGAAAACTTGGCCCCACCTCCACACCATGCCAGGAAGGGTCAGGTCAGCATCTTCGGAGTCCACCCTCCTGAGGCTCTGCCAGCAAGCCTTGTGCAGCCCCACTGGAGTGGTGGCAGAAGGGGCCGAAGGAGTTTGGACCTTCCCCACAGCCTAGGACGAGGATACCTCCTGCTGTGCTGCAGGGAGCATGCAGGAAGCCTGAACTTCCATGGTCAGCACTGTCTTTCCTCTGTCAACAGAGCCACATAGGAAACCTGGATTTCTACCTCCCTCCCGCCATTGCCAGAGCTGTTCCAGAAAAAGGATCCTCGTGATGTAACACAAAAAGGTCTAGATTTCATTCAAAAACCACTCATTTTACCAAGAACCAGGAAGATCTCAAACCTAATGGAAAAAGAATAATCAATACCTGCCAGCACTGACACGGATATTAAAAACAACAGAAAGACCTTAAAGCAGCCATCACAAAAATACCTCAACAAGAAATTATAAACATACCTGAAACAAATGAAAAAAATAGGAAGCCACAACAAAGAAATAGAAAGTCTCAGCAGAGAAACAGAAGGTGTAAATAAGAGCCAAAGGGAAATTGTAGAACTGAAAAGAATACATCCAAAATAAAAAGTTTAGCAGATTACTTCAACAGTATAGTGGAGGGGACAGAGGAAAGAATTGGTGAACTGGAAGATAGAATGAGAAAAATTACTCAATCTGAACAACAGAAAGAAAACAGACTGCTTGAGAAATTAACAGAGACTTAGGGGTCTTCTATGGGACTATAACAAAAGATCTAATATTCATGTCACTGGAGTGATGAGAAGAGGAGAGAGGATGGATCAGAAAAAGTTATCAAAGAAATAATAGCTGAAAACATCTACAATGCTCAAGAGATACAAACCTACAGATTCAAGAAGCTGAATGAACCCTACAAAGAGTAAGCCAAAAGAAGTCCACGTCAAAACACATCCTAATTATACACCTGACAACTTACAACAAAGAAAAAAAGCCTGAAAACAGCTAGAAAAAAAAGTATTTTACCTTTGAGGGAAAAGTTGCAATAACAGTGTGTTTCACATCCGAAACCATGGAGACCAGCAGGAAGTACCACAATATTTTTTTCAAGTGGTGAAAGAATAGAACCATCAACTCAGAGTCCCATATTCAGTGAAAATATCCTTTAGGAATGAAGGCAAAATTCATACATTCTCAGAAGAAAGAAAACTAAGATAATTTATCATCAGCAGATCTACTCTAAAATTATGTCTAAAGAAAGTTCTCTAAACAAATAGTAAATGATGAAAGCTGTTTTAGAGATCAGGAGCAAGAGAAACCCAGTAAGCAAACAAAATAAGTAAATACAATAGAATTATTTTTCTCTTTAGTTTTCTAAATTATGTTTGAAAGTTGAAGTAAAAATTATACTACTCTCTGATGTTGTTCTAAATTTATATAAAGAAAATATTTGAAACAATTATTAACAGAGTAGAGCAAAGGAAGATGAAAAAGAGTAAAGGTTTCTATACCCCACCTAAACCAGTAAAATGACAACACTAGTTAACTGTGATAAGTTACATATATATATAATGTAATATCAAAAGCACCTACTAAAAAGTTACAAAAAGATGTACCCATAGTCACTATAGATAAATCAAAATCGAATTCTAAAAATGTTCAAGTGAACCATAGGAAGTCAAGAAAAAGAAGAAAAATCAACAAAAATGAGAGAGAATAATGAAAAAAAAACATCAAAAAATTGCAAACCTAAGCCCTAACACATCAATAATTAAACTAGATGTAAATGGTCTGAATACTTCAAATAAATGAAAGAGATTGTCAGGGTGGATTAAAAATTATGACCCAAATATTTACATCCTACAAGATGCAATCTTCAAATATAGCAAGACATAAAAGTTGAAGGTAAAAGGATATAAAAATGTATAGCACACAAACATTAATCAGAGGAAAGCAGGAGTGGTTATTCATATTAGACTTCAGAGCAAAGAAAATTATCAAAGAGGGACATTATATTACAATAAAGAGTCAATCCACCAAAAAATCATAGCAATCCTAAATATGTATGGCCTAAACAACTGGGTGGCAAAATACGAGAAGCAAAAACTGATACGTGGAAGAAGACATAGAAAAATTTCCAATTATAGTTGGAGACTTCAACAACCTTCTATCAGCAATAGGTAGAACAACTAGATATAAAATCAACAAGAATAAAGAAAAACAACACAGTTTACTGACAAGATGTAATAGACATTTCATTTATAGAACATTCCATCCAACAATAGCAGAAAATACACTTTCTTCAAGTGCTCATGGAATATACATCAAGATCTCCTGACTCATAAAACAAACCTCAATAAATTGAAAACAAAAATTAAATCATAAGGAGTATGTTCTCCAATCACAGGAAATTAAGCAACACATTTCTAAAAAATCCATGAGTCAAAGAGAAATTCTTGTATTCTAAAATAAAAATACAATATTTCAAAACCTGAGGGGTGCAGCTAAAGTAGCTCTTAGAGGAAATTTTCTAGCACTAAATTCATACATTAAAACAGAGTAAAGCTCTGAAATCAATAAACTAAGTTCCTATCTCAAGAACCTAGAAAAAAGCAAAATAAACCTACAGGAAGCAAGTGAAAGAAAATAAGCATAAGTCAATGAAACTGAAAATTTTTAAAAAGTAGAGAAAATTAGTGAAATAAAAATCTTCTTTGAAACAATAAAATTGACAAACCTCTAGCAAAACTGAAAAAGAAAGACAGAAGGCACAAATTACCAATGTCTGCAATGAAACAGAGGCTATCACTACAAATCCTACAGCCATCAAAAGAATAATAAGCAAATACTTCGAATAACTCTATAAAACTGAATTTGGCAACTTAGACAAACTTGAAAAGTTCCTTTAAAAATAAAATTTATCACAATTCATCCAATTTAAAATAGATAATTTAATAACCCTTTAACTCTTAAGGATATTGAGTTTGTACTTTTAAGGCCCCTAGAAACAGAAATTTCTGGGCCCAGATAGTTTCCCTGGAGAATTCTACCAAAGGTTCAAAGAAGAATTAACACCAATTCTATAAAATCTCTTCCAGAAAATAGAAGCAGCAGCATTTCCCAATTCATTTTATGAATCTAGTATTACCCTGATACCAAAACCAGTCAAAGGCAGTACCAAAAAAAGAGCAAAAAACCAATATTCTTCATGAACATAGATGCAAAAATTCTTAACAAACATTAGAAAATGGAATATATTAATATATGAAAGGAATTATACACCATGACCAAGTGTGTGGTTTAGTCCAGAAATTCAAGGATAGTTTAATATTCAAAAATGAATCATTATAATCTACCATATGACAGACTAAAGAAGGCAAACCACATGATCACATCAGTTTATGCAAAAACATTTTGACAAAATTCTTTGTCCATCTTGTTTTTTTTTAATCTCATAAAAATGAAAATACAGGGAAACTTCTTCAACTAAATAAAGAACATCTGTCAAATTCTACTATTAACACTGTACTTAATGTGAACATCGACCCTTCTCCCATAGTTTAAAAACAAGCTAAGGCTATTCATTCTCACCACTTTTATTCAACATAGTTCTAGAACTTTAGCCAATGCAGTGAGAAAAGAAAAGAAAAAGCATACCTATAGAAAACAAATAAATAAAACTGTTCCTGTTTGCAAATCACATGGCTATGTAGAAAATTCCAAGAAATCTATAAAAGAACTAATAAGTGAGTTCAGCAAGGTCACAAGATATAAGATAAATATACAAAAATCAATTGCATTTCTTCTTCCTCATAACAAACACATGGGCACTAAATTTTAAAATACAACAGCATTTACAATTGCTGAAAAAACGTGAACTACTTAGGGATAAACCTAAAAAAAGCATGTACATGTTGTGTGTGTGTGGAACACTACACAACATCGATGGAAGAAATCAGAGAAGAGCTATAAAAATGGGGAGAGATACCATGTTCATGGATTGGAAGGCCACACATAATAAAGATGTCAGTTCTCTGCACATCAATATACAGATTGACACAATTTCTAACAAAATCCCAACATGATTTTTTAGGATTTAGACAAGATTATTCAAAAACATGTACAGAGATACAAAGCTAGCCCAGCTAAAACCATTTTGAGAAGAAGAAAGTGAAAGGAATCAGTCTCCTTGATTTGAAAACTTACTATACACCTATCATAATTGAGACTATAATATTGGCAGAGAGATAGTCACATGGGTCAATAGAATAAAAAACCCAGAAACAAACCTGCACAAATATGCCCAACAGATGTTTTTTTTAAGTACAGAAACAATTAAATGGAGGAAAGATCACTCTTTCTGTTAACAGTGCTGGAGAAATTAAATATCCCCAGGAAAAGCATAGGGACATTTCCCCATGACCTAAATTTCACACCTTATACAAAAGTTAACTCAAAATGGATTGCAGATTTAAAGGCAAAACATAAAAATGCTAACATTTTTAGGGAAAAAATCATAAGAGAAAATCTTCAGGATCTAGGTCTAGGCAAAGTTCTTAGACTTGATATCAACACCTAATGCATAAAAGGAAACCTTGATAAATTAGACTTCATCAAAATGTAAAACTTTTGTGAAAGACCTTGTTAAGAGGATCAAAAGACAAGCCACAAACTGGGAAAAAATATTTGCAAACCATATGTCCCAGGGCTGGTATCTAGAACATATAAAGAATTCTCAAAGTCAACAGAAAAAGAAATGAACAATCCAGCTAGAAAATGGGCAAAAGACATGAACAGACTTAGTTACCTAAGAGAATATACAGAGGGCAAATGAGCACATGAAAAGATGTTCAAAATCATTGGCCATTAGGGAAATGCAAACTAAAACCACAATGAGATTCCATGACACCCCTATCAAAATGATGAATAAAAAATAAGTATAACTCCAAATACCAGGAAGGATGTGGGGAAAGCATCACCCACGTATTGTTGGTGGCGATGTACAATGGACAATCACTCTGAAAAACAGTTTGGCAGATTCTTAAAAAGCAAAATATGCAATCGTCAAACAACCCAGCAATACTCCAGGGTATTTATCCCAGAGAAAAGAAGACATATGTTCACACACAATCCTGAACACAAATGTTTGTAGCAGCTTTATTTGTAATAGCCAAAAAGGGGAAAACACACAGATGTCCTCCAACCAGAAAGGTTAAACAAACCAGGGTTCCTGCACACCGAGAAATGCGGCAAGAAAGGAGCCGCATTCCAGATACATGACTGAGTAAAAAAAGAAATTTCCAAAGGCATACACTGTGTGGTTTCACTCATGTAACATTCTTGGGATGAAAAGATGATTAAAATGGAGAACATGTGAGCAGTCACCAGGGGCTGAGAATGGGCTGGAGGCAGGAGGCTCTGGGATTGATGGGAGTGGCCTGCATCTTGACTCCACTGATGGCATCGTCCAGGTCGTGTGACTCTGCTGCCATCTTGCCAAATGTGATGGGTGGGGAAGCTGGGTAAAGGCTACACACAGGCTCTGTGGCATTTCTAACAACAGCATGTCAACCTACAATTATCTCCAAAGTAAAAGTTTGATTTCAAAATAAGAATAACAATTCAAAAATAAGAAAACTAAAACAAAAATAGAAAACTAAAGCCTTTCTACTTTGATTAATTGTATTTACTCAGGAAGGAAGGATTTCAAAGAACTAATGGCTTCTCTGTGGCTTCTCTATCATTTAAATCAGATAAATATCCTGGTCTCCCAGGCGGAGATGGTGACAGTGACATGAAGCTGAATCACAAAACTCCCTCCCACCAAATCTAGCAAAATGCAACAAAGGAGACTGTTTATTGAAAAGACAACAAAACATCAGCTGCGTTTTCGGCTCAGGAGAGACCAAGGTGAAACTTTCTTGGCTGTTACAAATCGGGGTTCATCTGATGGTGGCTGCCTCCACCGTGCACCTAAGTTTGACTCCAAAAAGATCAGAGTTGAATACTTGAGTGCACTGGTGCTGAAGTCGGTGCCACGTCTGCCCCGGCCCCCAGATTGGCTCCCTGGGTCTGTCTCCAGAAAAGGTTGGCGATGATATCACCAAGGCAACCAGGGACAAGAAGGGTCTGAGGATCACGGGGAAACTGATCTTTAGAGCAGACGGGCCCAGGTGGAGTCTGTGCCATCTGCCTCTGCTGTGATTATCAAAGCCCTCAAGGAACCACCAAGAAGCAGAAAGAAACAGAATGTATTAGAGGGGAAATAGCACTTGCGATGAGATGGTCAACATTGCCAGACAGATGCAGCACCGATCTTTAGCCAGAGAACACTCTGGAACCACTAGAGCTCCTAGGGACTGCCCGGTCTGCAAGGCACGGTGTCGATGGCGCCACCCTCATCATGTCTCAGATGACGGTGGAACATGGAACGCCAGCTAGTTAAGAAGCACAAAGGAAAATATTTCAAAAAAGGATCACTCAGCAACGCAAAAAAAGCAAAAAGTTAATGAGTAGAAAACGCAGCTAAAAACAAACAAAAAGAATAGCAGTAAAATAAGGATGCCATAAACTTCGAAATGGGGAGATGAAGAGCAAAGGAGAGCTGTGTCTCATCTCACCGCCTGCATCCCAGAAGCAGCGCAAAGGCAGTAAGACCGTGAGTCCCCTGCCAAGAGTCCTCCCCAGCCCTCACGGTCAAAGAGAAGAGGACTGAGCCATAAACAGGACGCCCACGGAACCGTCAAAGGTGGCCCAGAGAAGGGCGGCCTCCCCCACAGCATCTGTGAGCAGAGGAAGAAAACACCAGGCTGCCTCATCGCAGTGCTCACAGTGGATGAGGGGACCTTTGAGAGCCCTAGGCTTTCCCTGCGGGGACGAACCCAGGACAGAATAAAACTCTCAGAAGGAAGAGCGGTACTCAAATCCCACCAGAAAGGCTAGACACAGCTTCCGGCCAGACCCACAGTGGCCAGGAGGACCTGATGTGCAGGGGGTGTTGAGGAGAATCACTCACATCACCAGAAAAAGGCAAAACGCAGGTGAGTAAGAGGCCATTTTTGGCTGTAAGTGATGGAAATTCAATCCAAGCCATCCAAGAGCATAAAGTAAGGAAATTGAAAGTGATAAATTAGTAAGACAAATTAATAAGTTCTTTCTTTGCCAAAACTGAAAGTATGGATAAAACCCTGGAAAAATAAAACAAGAAAAAATAGAAAAGATACCACATTCCTTATTTGAAATGAAATGAATAGAAATTTAATTACAAGACAATATCATGAACTAAGCATCAATAATTTTAAAACCTCAATAAAATCGATGATAGTATTTTTAAATATATGGTCAAAATCAACCCAAGATGAAATACATGAGAAACTAAATGAAGCAATAATCATCAAAACAAATACAATCAAAAACCAATCTTTGCTGTAAGTTTTCAGTCTTAGGTGGTTATAATGGAAATTCTTGCCAGACCACCAAGGGACTGGCAGCTCCCATTCCTCCCACACTGTTTCACGGAATAGAAGAGTTGGAACTACTGCTCACTTTACATCCTGGAGATGAAACATCAAGCAAGGACCATGTGCCTCAGTCCATCAGGCTGCTGGGACAAAGCATCATAGACAGGGCGGCTGATACGTGGCAGAAACTCACTTCCTGGCTTTTGGAGGCTGGACGTCCAAGATCACAGCATCAGCAGGTTCGGTGTGCAGAGGGCCCATTCCAGGTTTATGGGTGCATGGCCATCTTCTCGCTGTGTCCGCATGTCGTAGAAGGGGTGAGGGAGCTCTCTAGGGTTCCTTTTATAAGGCACTGGTCCTATTCATGAGCCTCTGCTCCCAAGGACCTCACCTCCTCCTCCATCGCCTTGGGGGTTACAAGATTTCAATTTATGAATCTGGTGGGACAGAAATATCCAGACCACAGCACAGTAGGAGAAACTTTTTAAAAATTTCCCTGATGTAAAAATGCTTAAGAAAACTACCAAAAAAAAAGAAGTGGGTTACATCTAAAAAAATAGAATTACATCACAGCCAATTAGTGCTGTGTCAGCAGAGGAAGAGTAATTCAACGCTGAAAGAATATGTTTGTACAATTAGCATATTACTTGTTACTAAAATAAATATATAATACTATCTGAAAGAAAAAATTATCTCAAGAATTTAGTAACTGAGTTATAATAGTATTATAATAAATACTTTGTTAAAAACTATTGGATGCAATTGTACTCATTCATGGTTACAAAATATAAAATACATTCTTAGAAAACTAGGAATAGAAAGGAACATTGTAACTAAGGAAAAGCTAACTTTTGTTTCTTCCTTTTGGTTTTTTGAGAGGAGTCTCGTTCTGTCACCAGGCTGGAGAGCAGCGGCAGGATCTCGGCTCACTGCAACCTCCACCTCCTGGGTTCAAGCAATTCTCCTGCCTCAGCCTCCTGAGTAGCTAGGACTGCAGGCGTGCACCACTATGCCCAGCTCATTTTATGTATTTTTAGTAGAGATGGGGTTTCACTATGTTGGCCAGGATGGTGTCTGTATCTTGACCTCATGATCCACCTGCCTCGGCTTCCCATTGTGCTGGGATTACAGGCACGAGCCACAGCACACCCTGTAAAAGTTATCTGTAAAGAACAATAAACTTAACGCTAAAACCTTAGAAGTATTCCCATTGACAAGAAAAAGCCAAGTAAACATCCCTCTGACTGCTTCCAATGACTCTTCACTAGAAGCTCTGCTCATGTAATAAAACAATTAAAAATGCTAAAAGATGCAGGAAACAGAACGAATGAGCCCAGCCTCTCCTGTTCTGTGGGAGGTGTGATTACTAGAAAATTCTGTAGCAGAGACAGCCTATTAAAATTCACAGTGGAATTGAGTGACACCAACATCAAGCCAATTTCATTACTGTTCCCCAAGGATAACAATTCAAAACACAATCCACACACTTGCTGAGCCCCGGCTGTGAGCTCTGGGGGAGAGACGGGAACAGAGAGATGAAGTGTCCCCGCCCTCCGTGAGCTCACAGCAAGAGCAAGGTCAGTGTGAAATACACCAGGTTTGACGACAGGCACTTTGGAAAGTAACAGCAGGGAATGTGGTGCATTTCAAAGACCTTGGGTCCCGGAGGCCCTCACTGAGAAGGTGACTCAGCAGAGACCTAAGGAGAGAGGGGTTGGAGGTGCTTGGACAGGGAGAAAAGCGAGCAAAGGCCCTGGCAGGGTGTGTGGAGCGGCTTGAGGAGCCACAGAGAGGCCGGCTGGGCACAGCAGGGCGTGGCAGCACCACATCCAGCCCTGGCTCTGAAAGCCGAGGGATGTGGGAAAGGAAGGGCCAGTCTACTTCCTTTTTTTTAAATTGCATTTTAGGTTTTGGGGTACATGTGCAGAACATGCAAGATAGTTGCATAGGTACACACATGGCAGTGTGTTTTGCTGCCTTCCTCCCCTTCACCCACATTTGGCATTTCTCCCCATGCTATCCCTCCCCAGCTCCCCCCCACGCTGTTCCTCCCCTATTCCCCCCAATAGACCCCGGTGTGTAGTACTCCCTTCCCTGTGTCCATGTGTTCTTATTTTTCATCACCCGCCTATGAGTGAGAACATGCGGTATTTCATTTTCTGTTCCTGTGTCAGCTTGCTGAGAATGATGTTCTCCAGATTCATCCATGTCCCTATAACGGACACGATCTCATCGTTTTTGATGGCTGCATAATATTCCATGGTGTATATGTGCCACATTTTCCCAGTCCAGTCTATCATGGATGGGCATTTGGGTTGGTTCCAGGTCTTTGCTATTGCAAACAGTGCTGCAGTGAACATTCGTGTGCATGTGTCCTTATAGTAAAGCGATTTATAGTCCTTTGGATATATACCCAGTAATGGGATTGCTGGGTCAAATGGAATTTCTATTTCTAGGTCCTTGAGGAATCGCCACACTGTCTTCCACAATGGTTGAACTAATTTACACTCCCACCAGCAGTGTAGAAGTGTTCCTATTTCTCCGCATCCTCTCCAGCATCTGTTGTCTCCTTCCTACACTTCCATCTGGGGGAGAGAAGTCGTGGTGGGCTGGTCAGGATGTCGGGGAAGGAGGACGGGGGCAGCTAAAGGCTGGATAGATCTCCCAGGTGGAGCTGGTAAGACCTGTCCATGCCATAGGCATGCAGGGTGAGAAAGAGGAGTCTGGGTCTGGAACTCCAGGTTCCCGGTCTGCACAAGCTGGAAGGAGGGAGATGCCATCTGCTCAGGGGAGTCACCAGAGAGGAGGTGTCAGTAAGCGGTGAGGTGCTGGGTGAGGAGATCAGAAGTGCAGAGTTAGACCTGTCTGGCTTTGAGATTCCTATTAGATATCCAAGCAGAGATGTTGAGTGCAGGGGAGGGATTCGTGCTGGAAATTCAAAACAAAAATCATCAGGCCACAGATAATATTTAAAGTGACTCATAAAAGCAGATAAGATCCTCAAAGGACATTAAGGAGTCAGAGAGATGGGAACGCCACCAGAGGATGAGAAGACACAGCCAGAAAACCAGAAGCCATCTGACGGCGTGGCAGAGCAGCAAGGCAGGCAGCGCACCAGAACCTGCAGGTGCTCACTCCACCCCACGGCCAGGGAGGTCAAGTCAGACAAGGCCAGGAAACAGACCGGATTCAGCCACGTGTCCACGAGACTGAGAAGAGAAAATGAAGACAGTGAGTGCAAATACGTCATAGAAAAAAAAGATATTGACAGAAGCAACAAAATCTTTAAAAGGAAAGAAAGTAACCTGTTAATAAATCTAGCCAAAAGTAGGAATGGCCTCTAGGGGAAAATGTATAAAACATTACCGAAGATGATTTGAAAACACCTAATTGATAGATAGATAGAAGATAGATATTGATCAACCTGTGTTTCATTTTTAATATACATTCAGTAAGTTACACGAGACAGTCAATAGTGTTTAATAAAGTAAACTTTCTGTCAGATGATGTAAGTGGCCAGAGAAATTCAATGCAAGATGGACCCATATTTAAGGCAGTGCGTGCCACGGTTTGGTGTTAATGCATCTTAACTTCAACTTACGTTATTTTCAACTTACGATGGTTTATTGGGAGATGTATCTGAATTCACATCTGAAAAACATCAAAATTAAATTGGATTAAACTTCCAGTTCCTCCAGCACTAGCCACGTTTCAGCTGTGCATACCACACGTGACTGGCTGCTTCTGTATTGAATTGCGCAGAAAGTTCTATTGCACAGGGCTAGTACTTCAGGGTATGCCCACCTTATACCTCATGGAGGAAAGGTCAGTGTGTCACTTTGGAAAGCAACAGAGCAGGGAGACTCTTCCTCCTTTAAGCCCTTAGACACAGGAACACCCTTGTGCATGTATAGCCTATGCACACACATGTGCACACACCTATGCATGCATACGTACTCTTACCTACACCTGCACACACCCACGTACACCCAACAGCGGTGTCTTTACTTCAGAGACAGACCCAAGTGACCAGCAGCATGGAACACGCCATGTTCTTGTGTATGAGCTTCTACACTTAAGAAATGCCGTCAGAGTTTCTTAACAGTCATCCTCTTTTTATGGACAAAAATCTCCCTTAGCATCTGCTGGACGCGGTGGCTCAAGCCTGTAATCCCAACACTTTGGGAGGCTGAGGCAGGTGGATCACAAGGTCAAGAGATTGAGACCAACCATCCTGGTCAACATGGTGAAACCCCATCTCTACTAAAAATACAAAAAATTAGCCAGGCATGGTGGCATGTGCCTGTAATCCCAGCTACTCGGGAGGCTGAGGCAGGAGAATTGCCTGAACCCAGGAGGCAGAGGTTGTGGTGAGCCGAGATCGCACCATTGCACTCCAGCCTGGGTAACAAGAGCGAAACTCTCCGTCTCAAAAAAAAAAAAAATCTCCCTTAGCATCAATCAAGCAAGCAAAGGAACTGTTTCACTTTGTTTTCTTGTTGAAGATTTACAGCTGGCACAGTGGTTACATTTCACGATCCATAAAAACCCAATCCCTGGAAATTGTCCAGTGCCTCACAAATCACAAAGTGATGATGTAGCAGAGCTGGTCCTAAAACTCAGCTACGGCCTCCTCTGTGTGTGTGAGTGCATGAGTATTAGCACGTCTGGGGTGTGAGCATGTGTATGCCTGTGTGAGAGCATGGGTGAGTGCATGTGTGTGAGCAAGTGTGTGTGTGAGTGGGTGTGATCATGAGTGTACATGTGTGTGAGCGTGGCTGAGTGCATGTGTGGGAGCAAGTGTGTAAGTGTGTGAGCAAGCATGGGTGTGTGGGTGTGAACACATGTGTGCATGTGTGTAAGCATGGATGAGTGCATGTGAGGGCATGTGTCCATTTGTGAGAATGTGTGTGAGTGGGTACGACATGTACGTGCATGTGTGTGAGCATGGGTGAGTCCATGTGTTCATGAGCAGGTGTGTAAGTGCATGTGTGTGAGAAAGCAGTTCTGTGTGCATGTGTGTGAGCATAAGTGCATGTGTGTGCACATGTGAGCATGAATGAGTGTATGTGTGTGAACATGGGTGAGTACATGTGTGCATGTGTGCGAAATGGGTGTGCACATGTGTGTGAGCAAGTGTAAGCGTGGCTGTGTGAGCAAGCATGTGTGTGAGTGGATGTGAGCATTCAGGGCACATCTGTGAGCATGGGTGAATGTGTGTAATCATGGGTCAGTGCTGTGTGTGCTTGGGTGTGAGCACGTGTTTGCATGTCTGTGAGCATGCATGAGTGCATGTGTGTAAGCAAGTGTGTGTCCTTACACACTTATAAATGTGTGTCCTTATAAATGTGTGTGGTCGTGTATGCACAATGAGCATGTGTGAGTGTGTAAGTATATGTGAATGTGTGTAAGCATTGTAAGCACGTCTGAACACATGCATGTGCACATGTATGAGTGAGTGCATGTAAAGTTTAGCTGGAAGGTTCAGGTGTGCAGGGTGTGGGTCTACACACACACACACACACACACACACACACACACACACTGTTCCCTCCTTCCATCTCCCTGGCCTGGGGTGCCCTGTCCGTCCCTCAGGCATCGTCTCTGCTAATAGCCACGCAGCCCAAGCAGAGCCAGAAGGAAGCCACATTGGTGACACCACACAGCTCTGCACAGCTGGCAAACAGTAGTTTCTCTCACTTTGAGAATGAGCTGGTCAGCCTGGAGCCAGTGTGATGGCAGCACTTCCTACCAAGCCTCCCTGGGGCTGGGGAGGAAAAGCTGCCCTGAGGCCTGGACTGCGCTGTGCCCATGCTTGGCTTCACCTGCTGCCCACAGAGGGCACCAAAGCTGTGGGTCCCTGCGGGAGTCGCACAGGACAAAGGCTGCAGGAGGCAGAGTTGGGCATCATGTCCTCACTGGGTGCATTAGATGCCCCAGAATGTGAGCAAGTGTGTGTGTTTGTGAGCAAACATGTATGTCAATGGGTGTGAGCACGCATGTGCATGTGTGTGAGCATGGGTAAGTGCATGTTTGTGAGCAAGTGTGTGTGAGCATGTGTATTTGTAAGCATGTGTGAGTGGGTGTATGTGTGTGCATGTGAGCGTAAGTGAGTGCGTTTGTGAGCCAGTGTGTAAGTGTGAGTGTTTTTGTGCACCCCCAGCACAGCCCTGCCCACGGGGATCGCTGGCACCCAACATTCTAATCAGGAAAGCGGAGCCTGGTGAAGACACCACCACAGGCTGTGCCCACTCAGCAGAAGTGTCAGAAACTCTGGCCTACGAGCTCCTGGGCGCACACTCCTCCGTGGTCAATGAGATTTCAATGAAAAATGAGCCGCCACTTACTTATTTTGCATTTGTGTGGGCCGGTTCTCTGCTAATAAGAAAAGTCGGCAGAAAAGCCCACTTCCTGGGGCAAGCAGCTGTTTTAGGAGAGTGGGAATCCGACTTGGATTCAAAGGGCTCTCCCCAGCCCCACGCCCGAGTCCCCTCCGAGGGCCCTGAGATCCGCATTCCTGAACCGCATACCTCAGGTAGCGCTGAAGGCCTCAGCTGCACAAAGGGAGAATTCGCAGACCCCCCTCTCCAGTCTCACCCAGCGGCCTCCTTTCCGGTGTCCCAGGAGGGATGGGGATTGGGTTTGCCTTTCTGTGGGGCACACCACTTCCAAGCGGACTAGAATCAACAAGCCAGCCCCTGGCGGCAGATTTGGGTTTCCACTCTGTAACAGGAGCTGGACTGTCGCTGCGGTCGGAGTCAAACAGACCACTTTTCCAGAAGAATCCTAGGTCACACTGAAACAAAGCAGAATGAACTCACCATCCAACAACCACGCCCATGTGACATATCATCCTCCATTTGGGTTCCCTTTGGCTTTTGTTTGTGGCAAGAATGTGGAAACATTGAAATCCAGTCTTTCCCCTGGAGACATGGGATTTTGTTAACATTTGGGGAAAGTCAAGACTGAGACTGTGGCAGCCTCAGCATCAGGACCACGTGGTCCCCAGGTCCCAGCGTGAGGGTGGCTGCCCCTGGTGCTCTATCCCTTCTGTGAGAGTGTGGCAGCCTCAGCATCAGGACCACGCAGCTGGGTTCCCGCGTGAGGACGGCCACCCTTGGTGCTCCATCCCTTCTGGCCTTGAACCCCACATGGTCGTGCCAGCACCGGGCAGGGGCTCTCTTTTTTGGCACCAGGTCGTTTGGGCAATAGATGGAAGAAAGGGTCCTTGATGGTCCTGCAGGAGTCGTATAGGACCGTCCACAAAGAAGAGAAACCTGGATGTTGCGGCGGGACCATGTCAGGAATCCCCTGTGAGTGCCACGCCTGGACACCATGGGAACCACTGAGGGTCCAGCAGTCACAGGAGGAGTCTCCTCATCAGAAGGATTTGCAGCCATTCCTGTGCTGGCATTTAAGAGCACGTTCACAAACACTGACCATCAGCCCTGCTGAAAAGAGAGCCAGAGCTGTTTGTCAGAAAATAAGAGCATCCAGGGCCCTAACCTGAGCATCGGACACCTCACTGCATAGGGACTGGAACCAGAGCATCTGACCTCCTCTGCCTCAGAACCTGAACCTGAGCATCTGACTGACACCGCGTCAGGGCCGCAGGAGGGAGAGCCAGCCTCCCCTTGAGGCACTTCTGCATTCACACGTCTGTGACTCTCTACTCTCAACGGCTGTTGGGAGAGCACAGGCCAACACTTGGCAGACCAGAAGCACAGGGGCCAAGGAGTCAGTACGGAGAGGCCCCGGAGGTCAGGGCACACTGAAGACTCCATATTTATCTGTTTTGTTTTATAAATAGATTCATCAGCAGACAGTGAGCGATTTTAAAGATCCAACTATAGACTTGGCTATAGAAAAGTCATTGCTAATCCCAGATGATGACGCACATCAGATCCGTGATGCTGAAGACCGAAGGCTTGATGCCAACAAGTGACGGTGGAAGGTGAGGGGCCGAGGGTGGGGGGCTGAGGGCGGGGGGCCGAGGGCAGGGTGCCGAGGGTGGGGGACCGAGGGTGGGGGTGGCCGAGGGTGGGCGGAGTGCCATTGGAGTAAGGGCTGCAGCATCTGTCACCCTCCAGCAGAACTCGAACTAAGAAAGCGAGGATAGAAATGGGACTGTAGACAGAGAGGAAACCAGAGGAAAGAGGAATTTCAGTAGAAAGTTTTACACAAATTCGAAGAGGAAGTCCCACCCTCAGTGAGCATCGGGCAGAGCTTTCTCAGCTGCAGGTGGTTAAGAAGACACAGTGGTGTCCCTGGAAGCCAGTGGCATCGGGCAGAGTGTTCTCAGGTGTGGATGGTTAAGAAGACACAGTGGTGTCCCTGGAAACCAGTGGCATCGGGCAGAGTGTTCTCAGGTGTGGATGGTTAAGAAGACACAGTGGTGTCCCTGGAAGCCAGTGGCATCGGGCAGAGTGTTCTCAGCTGCAGGTGGTTAAGAAGACACAGTGGTGTCCCTGGAAGCCAGTGGCATCGGGCAGAGTGTTCTCAGCTGCAGGTGGTTAAGAAGACACAGTGGTGTCCCTGGAAGCCAGTGGCATGCTCCACAGTTGCTTAATCCAGGCACAATAATCTCACTGCCCATTTACCAGCATTTTCCTTAGGTTTTAAGAGAAGTATAACATTCTGAGAAAGTTGCGGCATTTGGAGTTTTAATGCAGGATTGAAAAGGACGTCCAGCAGGCTGTGTCAGGCGAGCATCTGTCTGCCACACCAGGCATCGATGTCTGTGAGACGAACCGGAAACCCCTCTTCCCAGAAGCTCAGCACGTGAGCGGGCGCTGTGCACAAGTGCGTGTGGGAGGCCCGAGACACCACCCTGCCCCCCTGGCTCCAGACCCACGGCCTCGGTAGCATCTGCGGCCCCCAGTGTTCCAGATTCTGAGACCCAGCCTGCACCCATGAGTCAGGAATGCTGAGGCTGGCTCAGGAAACCTGTGCCCTCCTGGGCTCTCCAAGCTGACTCCAATGCACCTGAAATCTAAGAGCTGTTGCTCAGGTTGACAGCTCTCACTCAGTCAGAACCACCTGGGGATGCTGTTGAAATAACACGCAGAGATTCTGTTCCCAGGACTCTGGGCATGTGTCCTGGGCATCTATGAGTTTTAAAAGCTCCCCAGGGGCTGCTACTGTGCATCCAGGGAGGGGGCCATCAGCAAAGTGACACTCCACGGTGGAAGCAGAACTCAGAGTTCTGAACGCGCGGTTTCCACTGTCCTGTGTAAAGAGACCTCACAGTTCTGAATGCGCAGCTCCCACAGTCTCATTTAAAGAGACAGGTTTTGTGCTTTGAGCCTTTTAGAGGAAAACTGACATGGAGCTCAAAACAATACATGGTTTGGCCGGGCGCGGTGGCTCAAGCCTGTAATCTCAGCACTTTGGGAGGCCGAGGAGGGTGGATCACGAGGTCAAGAGATCGAGACCATCCTGGTCAAAATGGTGAAACCCCGTCTCTACTAAAGATACAAAAAATTTGCTGGGCATTGTGGCGTGTGCCTGTAATCCCAGCTACTTGGGAGGCTGAGGCAGGAGAATTGCCTGAACCCAGGAGGCGGAGGTTGCGGTGAGCCGAGATCGCGCCATTGTACTCCAGCCTGGGTAACAAGAGCGAAACTCCGTCTCAAAAAAAAAAAAAAAAACAATACATGGTTTACAAAAGTTCAGTTAAAAATGGTTAAGATGGTGAATTTTATGTTATGTGTATTTTATAAAAAATAGAGGAAACGTAGAATATTATAAAATAGTGCTGCCTGGAATTTTTATGCCCGTGAATAAAGTTTATTCCCTGGGTCTCTGAACCAGTGTGCCCCTGAAGCCTCTTCACCCTCTGGATCATGCCACTGCGGGTAAGAACCATGCCATGCTGAGCCCACCTTCCTGCTGCCATTTTGCGGGGAAGGAAAATGAGTTTAATCTCTTTTCCTGACCCCACCCTCCTTTTCATATAATGGAACTTAGAGCTGTCAGGGCCCATAGTGCACACAGCATCATTAAGCAATAAAGATTGTGATTGAGAATACTGTTCAGGATTAATGACAGGCTGGGGCGGACAACACACAGCTGACGGCCAGGAAGCCCCACTGGTGCTAGCGCTACCCAGCACCCCCCAAGGCGGTCGGGGCCTTTGTCAGCCACCGAGGACAGACCTGGGCAGGGCGGGACCCTCCTGAGAAGCCCGCCCTCCATGCCCGCACCTCCTCTGCCTGCCGCGCCTCCATCCCCGCAGAGCCCATCTGCCGCCACAGCCACATCCTACATTCCATCCACTTAAAGCCTGTTGTGCAATCCCTTTGGACCGGTGGACACCTAATTAAAACAAATTAACGATCTGAAGCAGAAACTGTGTTTAATGAAGCCTCGCTCAGGCCTGCGCATGGTGCCAGGGCTGTTTGCCTACAAATATTTACCAGCCCGTGGGGGGAAGAAGCACGGCCACCTGTCCCCAGCCTGCCCTCCACCCGCGGGCAGTGCCAAGTGGGGCTCCTCCACCTCCGCCACCACGACCCTGGTCCCTGTGCCCATGGAGCGGCAGGAGCAGCGTCCACCTCCCTCCCTCCGCCTGCCCTCCCTCAGGCTGGGGTCCTAACGGGCCCCCGCTGGCCGCCCCTTGTGATCCAGTCTGGGTACGGCTTTGGCAATTTCAAGTTCACCCGACAATTGGGGGGAGTTTCCTATGGGTGGGGCCAACAGCTTGAAAACCCACTCTTAAAAGTAAAGAGTTTGTGTTTTTTCCCCTGAGAGATGAGACCCACCTTGAGGGCTCTTGCTCCAAGAATCGCTTCAACACTCATCTCAGGTCTGGTAAGCTGGTGAGATTATTATAACAAAGAAAATATAATTTGTTTTAAAAACAAATGGAAGGAGAAAGAGGAAAGGGGAGAGGAGCCACAAAGAGAAGGCAAGAAATACGGCAGAAACCTGGCACAGGAGGAGCGGGAAGCGGGCCAGCCGAGGGAGCAGGAGGACCAGCCCCGATCAACCTCGACTCGAGTTCTCGGCCTCATCTGTCTCCTTCCGAGCGTCTCAGCTGACAGTGACTCCAAGGAGCACCTCCAGCTGGGGTCCCAGGTCTGCACATGTTCCCACCATGAGACCCTGCACACCCACCCACCCACCCAGCCCAGCGCTCAGCCGCTGTCAGCCCTCCACGCAGCACAGGACTCCGCAGCCGCCAGTGTGGGTGATTCAGATGTCAGCCCCGTTAGGCAAGGCCCAGAGGGGGCTCAGGGTGAGGCCCCTTCCACAAACAGAGTCTCCGAGCCACACAGGAAGCTGAGGCCCGGATGGGATGGCAGGAAACGGCCTCTCCTCCATGCCCAGGATGGGACGGGGGAACGGCCTCTCCAGAGCAGTGTGGAGCACCACCACCTCTCCCACCATGCCCAGGATGGGACGGGGGAACGGCCTCTCTTCCATGCCCAGGATGGGACGGGGGAACGGCCTCTCTTCCATGCCCAGGATGGGACGGGGGAACGGCCTCTCCAGAGCAGTGTTCTCCCACCATGCCCAGGATGGGATGGGGGAACGGCCTCTCCAGAGCAGTGTGGAGCACCACCACCACTCCCACCATGCCCAGGATGGGACGGGGGAACGGCCTCTCCTCCATGCCCAGGATGGGATGGCAGGAAATGGCCTCTCCTCCATGCCCAGGATGGGACGGGGGAACGGCCTCTCCAGAGCAGTGTGGAGCACCACCACCGCTCCCACCATGACCAGGATGGGACAGGGCAGGGGGCAGAGGGGAAGGCCTCTCCACCAGCTGCCCAGGGCAGGGTCTGAGTCCACAGCACACTAAGGGCCCCGCAGAAACGTTTTAATCTCCTTTAAAAGAAGAAGGAAGGAAACAAACTGCTGGTGGAAGAAAATGTTTTATCAAATACTAATGTGTTCATGTATTTCCCATGCAGTTTTCAATGTCATTTTTAATCTTTCTGATGGAGGGTGGGCCCTGCACCAGCAGCTTTAGCAACCAGGCCTGTGTGTCGCTTCCAGGATACTTCCTGGGCCGGCGGCTGCTGCACCAAGCAGCTGGCAGGGTGGCCACAGCCTTCTCCACCAGCCCTGGCCTGTGGTCCAGGCCTCTCCCCAGAGCTGCCCCTTCCCCTAAAAGCACCTCTGTGCTCATGGTGATGTCTAGTCTGGCCCCAGGCCCATATCTAGAAAAGTCACCCCCGCTGCTGCTGCACACAGACAGGCAGGCCGCTACCTGTGCGCTGAGGTCACTGGAGACTGTGTGGCCCTGCTGACCACCCCTGCCTCTTGGGCCCCTCCGGGGACAGGGCCAGCACAAGTCCATGCCCGCCTGTGCTTCCAGACCATCCCCACTTCCCTCTGCCCTGTGCTCCTGGTCCCTGCCTGAAGCCCTGAATTCCTGCAGTGCGCGAGGCAGGATGTGCATCACTCAGGAATTCACTTTCTCACCTGCCTGTCACAGCCTGAACCCGCAGGGCTCAGCACAAGTCCCATCTGCTCACTGGGCAGACACACGGCAGGCCGTGACTCGGGAGAGGGAAGTCCCCGGGCTACAGACTATTAATTTTAAATCCAGGAGGCCAGGTGACACCCTGTTCTGAACATCAAATAAAAGGAAATGAATGCATGGCAGACCAGGTGGGCCAGCTCCCAGGTGCTCAGGCGGGAGGCAGCCGTCCCTGGGGTTGGTTTTCCCTGTGCCTGGCACCCTCCTCTCCGGGTGCACCAGAGCTGACTCTGCACTGCCGAGCAGGCTGGGGAAGCACTGCACCCCACAGGAATGCTGCCTGCTGGGAAGGGCACAGATAACAGAGCCACCAGCCACACAAAGGGACAGCCTCCAAAATCAACACATACACAAGGAACCAGCAGCCGAAAAGGAGATGCTGCCTCAAGCCGCTCCCGGAGTCACACATCGCTCCCACCTCCAGGCACACAGCAGTGTTTCCCTGGTTTGGAGCTGCCCAGCCCAGCCCAGCACTCTTGCTGGGGTACCAGAGCCTGCAGGAAGAGAGGAGGTGCCCGGCCCACTGTGCTGTGGGGACCCGCAGGGCTGACACGCTCGTGCCCACTGTGTGATTGTGGTCATTGCACGACCACGGCCTCGTGGGCTTCCTCTGCCTTCGCCCGGCCCGCTAAGGACATTGCTGAGGTCAAACTGGTCTTAGATGCAGTTTTCTGGACTCCTGAACTGAATGGACTTCAGAAACATGGTTTGCTTTTTAAATTTAATCTTTTATTACTTTCTTCCAGATAGAGAATGTGTCCCAGCCAGCCCCCAATAGAAAGAGAATCAAGCTCATTCCCACCATATCCACAGTCCAGCACGATATCCGCGTGAACAGGTTAGTGCTGTCAGCGTGAGAAGTGCTGGATTCTTAATGCTTAGAGCTGAAAGAGGCCAGCACTACCAACTCATGCAGGAAAAGCACAACGCGTCACTTGCTGAGGTCAGCCCTGCAATCTATGTGGCTCCACCTCCAGCCTCACCATGCCCACAGCCCTGCCCCAGTGAATTCACGGGACGCCGGATACTGGATGCCAGGAGCTGGCCTCCTCTGCTTGTAGCTCCCATTCCTGCCGTCCGAGCATCGTCAAGTGAGACGCCCGCTCAGCTCAGTGGATGCCCGGTACCGTGTGAGTAATCATGACTGGAACCATCAGCTTTGAATATCTTTCTTAAGCTTCTTTCTAAACCTCCAGCGAGCTCACACATGCCTGATGGAATCCAACCATCATTGCCTCCCCGTCCTGGCACCTCGACAGCTCTTGCAATGTGATCATGGCAAGAGTGTGCTGTTTGCAGATGCATGGCTACTGCGTGTGCTTTGTTGACATGCCAAGCAGAGGAGGCTGAAGAAGGGCCCTTCCAAGATGCCACCTGCAGCTCACTGTTCTTGTCACTACATTAAACACATTTGGCCGTCGTTAGTGAGTTCAGATGAAAATACAGATAGAGTTCAGTCGTGTTGGCAATTCTGAGAGGGTTTGCTGAGTCCCGAGTGGGGCACTGATAGACTTTGTCTCCGTCCGCTGTCCCCTCCGTCTGACGCCCACCACGTGCTCCACGTCCCACTGGTTTCCACCTTATACTGTGAACAGTCATACGACACCCGAGGCTTCATTTATTTCACCTAATAAGGAGGACTTTCCCCATCGGTCAGCAGTGCAGGGGCTGGTGTCCTTGCCTCCTGAGTCCGCGGGGCTGCGCCCGCTGCCGTCTCCTGCCTGTGTGTGGGTCTGACCTGGGACCCCCTCCTCTGGAGGTGCCCAGGACTTTCCCTTCGTTTAGCCCTGGAAGTCTTGTGTCCCGGAGAGGGGTCTCCATGCCAGTGAAACCAGGTTTGTTGGTCATGCTCTGACCTAAAATCACGTCTCCTTCAATTTGTCTTATAGTAGGCAGGTTTTGACAGCACAAGGCTTTCTTTACAAATTCAAGAGTGACTGGGAGCAGTGGCTCACGCCTGTAATCCCAGCACTTTGAGAGGCTGAAGTGGGCGGGTTATCTGAGGTCAGGAGTTTGAGACCAGCCTGGTCAACATGGCAAAACCCCGTCTCTACTAAAAATAAATAAATAAATAAATAACAGCCAGGCATGGTGGTGGGCGCCCATAATCCCTGCTACTTGGGCAGCTGAGGTAGGAGAATTGCTTGAACCCAGGAGGCCGAGTGAGCCGAGATGGCGCCACTGCACTCCAGGCTGGGTGACAGAGCAAGACTCCGTCTCAAAAAGAAAACATATAAATTTGAATGCAATTTTTAGTGAAGGCCAAAGGAAAATGGGGGGATGAGCTGAGAGATGTGATCTGAATCCTGATGAAGGCCTGAGAAGAGGGATCAAAGAAGCTGACACCAGAAGCGGATTCTAAGGGGCTCTGGGGCCCTCCCTCACCCTCAGAATGCGTGGCTTTTATTTACACGTGATATAGTCTGCGTTCACTGAGGTAGTGCGTAGGGCACCCCAGCAGCTTTTCCATCCCAAGTTCCTGTAAGGGGCAGGGAAGGCATCAGAGCGATGGGTCCCAGGTTACCAGCAGGTGCATCCTGTCTGGCAGCTTCCCCGACCCTCGCTGCCTGTTCTCGGCTCTTCTCCCCCAGGAGCTGCGGAGGCTTTGGCCACATTCTACCAGGGCACAACCCTCTAAGGCTGAGGCATCAACATCTGTCTGGTTCTCTGCACTTACTGGGATTGGGTTGAACATCACATCAAAACTCGCAGAGAGCAGCAGTCAGTGGCCCCCGGGCTGGGCTGGTGCCGGGAACTCAGCCCTGAGCACACAGGAGGCAGCCTGCCTATGCCCGGCCAGGGCCCTGGGTTTCCCCTTTGCTTTGTTCCCCAGGGGGTGCTGGCTGGCACGCTGTCTTGGAGGGGCGAGGAGATGCCAGCCTGGGCAGTTTCCAGGGCAGGCCACAGCAATGCCTGGCGTGCATGGCGGGGAGCGCGGCCATCTGGTCATTAGGGCCAAGCTGCTGCCAGCACCAGCGGCTCTTTCTCCGTCTCATTCCAGGGGCTCTGGAGCCTACAGAGATCCCGGGGAGAGCCCAGCTAAAGTTCATTCTCACGTCTTCTGTGATCTTGGACAGAGAGGATGAATTGCACTGTGGGAAATGTGCGCACGTGCCTGTGTGTTCTTGCTTGTGTGTGCAGATTAAGAAACCAGGTGGCAAGGACAGCGGAAGAGTCAGGAGCCAAGGGCAGCAGGGACATCAGAGTCCCAGGAAGCGGAAGTCACAGGAGGAGGAGCAGAGGCCAGGCAAGGGCCGAAGACCAGGACCTCATGCGAAGCAGAGGGTCGGGGGTCTCATGCAGTGGCCACAAAAACCAAACCAGGGACAAGCTCTGCCCTGAGTTGCTGCAGAGAGAGGCTTTGAGCTTTGTTCCCCAGTAGGAGCTGCCCCTGGAGCAAGGGGACGGACACAGGGCCTCCGGCGCTGGCTGCGCACTGGGCTCTCACACCACAGCCCTTCCCAGCGTGCTTCCTTGCTCATGGCAATCTGACTTTCATGGTAAAAGATGTCACACACTTAAGAGCTAGGATGAATTAAGCGGTTGAGGGCAAGTTTGCATCTCGTAAGTGGGTAAGCCCCAGGGGCTCAAGCACATCAGGACCCAGAAGATAACATGCCTTCCGAAGCTCTGAGCCTCCCACCTCCCTCACAGCTGCTCACAGAGGAAGCCACTGATGTGGATGAAGAAGGTGTCCTTCAGCCCTTCGGCTCCCGCCAGTGAGCCCCCAGAGCAGGAGGCTCCGCCGTCCACCTCCACGCACAGTGAGTCAGTGCTAATGTGACCTCAACCCTCAGCTGTCCAGAAACACGTGTAACAAATCACCCAGAAAATGCACGCACCCAAGAGAGTAGCAGAGTCCATGACAAACATTCACCCCACACTGTTTCGGGAAAGAAGAGGGTAGTAACACTGCCTGGTCCAGGGCCTAGGCAGGTGAGGCGACTTCCCCACACAGCGAGGTGTCCGCACCAGGCGGGGTGATCGCGGACCTTGCACAAAGTGCCCGGAAGTGCTCAGGGCCATCTGGGGGTGAACATTCTGCTCCCTCAGCTACCCCTGACCTTGGCAATCCTGGGCAGCAGACAGCCGGCAGAGAATGATGGAGGGAGGCCTTGCGGCAGTGTTGGCATCCGATGACTCACCCAGAAGGAAGGCGGGAGACAATGGTCAGGTACGTGACAATCCTTTGGAAATTGTTCATCTGTACCTAATATTTATTCTAACTGTCTTTGGAACAGGCCTCCCCTGTCCTGCTGGATAACAGAGAAGAGACTGGACATGGAACCTGACATGGACCACGATGCCGCTGTCCAGGCTTCCCCAGCACATGTGGCTTTGGGCTCCCAGACCTTGGCCCACACCTGGAAATTTTACTATAGTTGGGAAAGAGGCTGAAAATACCACAAGAACGGGACCTTGTAGCTCTCCAAGATTTCTACTTCTAGCCAGGTGGGAACCAGAAAAGACAGCAAAGCAGCAGCCCTGGTCCCTTGGCCTCCTGGGTGTGGGCTGTGCCACAGAGATATCTGGGCACAGGGCTGGGTATACTTTTACCTTCTCACTCACGTAAGTCACCTGATGCTCCTCAGCCTTAATTGCAAGGCCACATGGGTCTTTTGCTTCAGAGAAATAAACATGCTTGGAGAATGTGAAGGAGTTTTCCTAGGGACACGGAAGAGGGTTCTGTTTATCTCGCTTACTTTCCAGCAAATTCTGGTCAGGAGCCAAATGCCCCAATATGACAGAGACCTTAAAAATCTGGGCCCAGTTCCTGCTGCTGTATGTGTTCTGGAAACTTCCAGACCCTGAGGGCCAGCAGCTCTGGTCTCAGGAACCTGGCTGTGCTCAGCTTGGCCTGGTGGGGGTCACTGTAGCCAGGAGGAGGATGTGTGAAACCCTCCCTGGGGCCACGTAGTGGAAAGGGAGGAGTCCCACCCAGCAGGGCAGCTTTGCCCTATCAGCCCAGGGATTCAGAGAGACCCAGGAGCAGCAGGATCCATGGATCATCGTGGATGATCCACAGCATCATCCACGATGACACGGTGAGTCACAAAGCCAAGGATAGTCAGTGACATGGCCAGAGAGTGTTAGCGGGGAGAGTCAGTCACACAGCCACGTGAGTCAGTCACACAGCCACAGAAGTCAGTCACACAGCTGGGGAGAGTCAGTCACACAGCCACAAAGAGTCAGTCACATGGCCACAGAGTCAGTCACATGGCCACAGAGAGTCAGTCACATGGCTTGACGGAGAGTCACATGGCCACAGGGAGTACCACACAGCCACGGGACTCACACAGCCATGGAGAGTCAGTGATACAGCCATAGGGAGTCAGTCACATGGCTGTGGAAAGTCAGTCACACCACCCCAGGGAGTCAGTTGTGCAGTCGCAGGGAGTCACACAGCCTGGGGCAAGTAGCATCTGATGGGAAGCCACCATTCCAGGGCACTGGAGGTGGTAGCTCAAGCTCTGCACTGTCAGTCCCTGGTGTCTGCAAGAATAATGCCTCAAGGCTGTGCTGCACCCCTAGCTTTGTGCCAGCCAGCATGCGAGTATGTGTGTGCGAGTGTGTGTGTGCACATGCAAGTGTGTGCACAGTGTATGAGTGCAAGTGTGCACATGAGTGTGTGTGAATGTGCATGTGCAAGTGTGTGTGTGCCTGTGTGTGCATATGTGCATGTGCGAGTGTGTATGCATGTGTGTGCAAGTGTACACGTGAGTTTGTTTATGTGTGCATGTGTGAGAGTGCACATTCAAGTGTGTGCTTGGGGGTCTGCATGAGTGTGTGCCTGCGGGTGTGTGCATTGAAGTGTGTGTGTGTGAGTGTGCATGTGTGTGCATGTGTCCATGTGTGTGTGTGCATGCGAGTGCACGTGAATGTGCACAAATGACCGTGCACATGCGAGTGTGCATGAGTCTGCAAGTGTGTGAGTGTGTGTGTGCGTGCAAGTGTATGCATGAGTGTATGCAAGTGCGTGAGTGCATGAGTTTGTGCATGTGAGTGCATGTGTGAGAGTGCACATTCAAGTGTGTGCTTGGGGGGTCTGCATGAGTGTGTGCATGCGGGTGTGTGCATTGAGGTGTGTGCATGTGAGTGTGCATGTGTGTGCATGTGTCCATGTGTGTGTGCGAGTGCACGTGAGTGTGCACATGTGAACGTGCACATGCGAGTGTGCATGAGTCTGCAAGTGTGTGAGTGTGTGCAAGTGTGCATGTAAGTGTATGCATGAGTGGATGCGAGTGCGTGAGTGCATGAGTGTGTGCATGTGGGTGTGCAGTGCAAGTGTGCATATGTCTGCGTGCGAGTGTGTGAGTGTGTATGTGTGTGTGCATGTGCGAGTATGTGCATGAGTGTGTGCATGTATGTGCGAGTGTGTTTTGACCTGATCCTAGAAAGCAAGGCAGCTCCAATGCGAGGGAGGATTCACATCCTGACTCTAGACAGGGCCCTGCCCCTGCTGAGTGGGCTGAGTGGGCCTTGAGGGGCTCAGGGGACCCAGGTGGGTGGCTTTGCACCCAGATGAAGCTCACGTGAAAAGACAACTAACTGAATCCCAGCTTCGCCAGGGCTCTTTGTAGATGGCGCACTTGGCACCCTCAGTGGGAGTGTGTGGCAGCCTAGGAGAAGCCCAGGACCTGATGGGGGCCTGCAAATCTGGCTGAGAAATCAGGACGTTTTGTGTGTCTAGAATAAATTGTTTGTATTCAGGTTGGGGTGAAGGGTATTGCGTTTTCGTGATGACAGCCAGGAGCTCTGAGTTAAACTAGTATTGTGAAGGAGACACCCAGTTGCTCGGCCTTCCAGCCGCAGGCCCAGCTAGGAAAGGAGGTGGAGTCTGGAACACTGGAACAGTTGCAGAACTCTGGGGGAGCAGCAGGTGCTGCATGTGGCCACCATGAGATAACCGTCGCATCTCTTCTTTGTCAAAGTTGCAGTTCTTCCTCTAGCCACTCCAGGCGGTTTCCCTGGGATCATTAGTCCCATTTGGACCCAGAGTGGGCCTGCAGACCTTCATCCCACTCACTCACCCAGAGACACCACCCATGGGAGCAGTGCTGCAGACAGAGACACCACCATGGGAGCCGCACTGCAAACAGAGGCACTACCACGGGAGCAGCACTGTGGACAGAGACATCACCATGGCAGTAGCACTGTGGAGGCCTGGCATGGCTGTGGCTCCCAGGATCCACGTGAAATGCCCCCTGGGTATTTGGAGACAGAGCTTGCTCCCAAGGGGAAGCCACAGAGAACGCGGAAGGACACGAGTGGTCCTGCCATCAGTCACACGGCACGACACAGAGAACGCAGGTGACGGGGACTCTGCTCCTTGGGCCTCTCACTGCCTGTCTTTATTCATGGCATCTTAGTTCTCTCCTTTTTTACCAAATGTCCAGCTGCGAAACCGCTGTTTTGTGCCTCCTAGACCTCCAGGACACAAGCACAGAAGTCCGGTTCCACTTTGCCAACAGGCCACTGGCTCGTGCCTCTGCTGAGTAACAGGCACTTGGGGGTTAAAAATAAAACAGTCTGCACCTCACACTACCCTGTGGCCAGTTGCTTCTCCTCGGGCTTTTCTCCTCCTGGGAGAGATGTGTGAGCTTGCAGAGGCTGCGCTTCCAAGTCCACACGAGGCTGGGCTTCGTTGTCCCTCCTCTCTCCATGCGCTCCTCGTTCCTCCCACCCTGGATAACGTGGGGCCCCAAGCTGCCTTTCCAGGTGAGGATTATGGACCAGAAGCCCCGCAGCTGATCCTCCCTCAGGTGTCCTCCCAGGCTGCTCTGTAACTTGCGGGATTTGACTCTGTGAGAAGCGGTTCTGTGCGTTTGAAGAATGGGTTTGCTCCGAATGGTGAGAGCAAGAGGAACTTTCTGATTTCTCTCCTTTGAATCACATTCCTCTGGCTCTTAAGCTCCAAGTGCCAACATGCCTGAACACACCATGGGGTCGGGAGCATGGAGATTTGGCCCAGGGAAGGCTGCTGACGCCGCTGGCATCAGGCTCAGCCCTGACTGAATGGCCAGATGGGCTTCGCAATTTGCTGGACTACCCGGGATAACAGCATCCCTGTCTACGGACTTAGGGAGTTGGACCGAGTAGCCTTTTAGGCCGTTCCTCACTCTGGAGCCACCTGCTCACTTAACCAAGGCCACAGCAGCCCAATGGAAGACCACCTGGCTGTCCCGTCCAAACACAAGGGTGAGCTGAGCCTAGGGAGAGCTTGCCCAGTGACAGCGCAGCGGCCGGCGCAACCTGGCGTCATCATCAGGACACACGAGGGGCTGTGCGGTGCCCACCCGCCAGGAACAATTCAGAGGGGTAACGGGCTAATTAATGAATGGGAGCGCTTCTTAGATCCGTGTGTGGCAGCCACACCGAGAGGTATCATTAAGTCCCTATCACAGGAACAAATGTGAGAAGCAAACACCCTGTCAGTTCCAGCCTCCTCCACCCAGAGAGCTGCGCTGTGGCCCCAGGGCCTAAGGACAAGGTCTCAGCTCGCACGGCATCCAAGAGGGTGTCCCGCGGTGACCCGGCAAGGAGGGTAAGGGCAGGGCTGAGTGGGGCAAGTGTCTCCCTGTGCTGGAAGGCCCCATGCAGGCCATGTCGTTTTCACTAATGTTTAGGCAAACAGAGAACAGAAGGCTCAGACCTCAGGATGGAAAGGCCCAGAGGGGACTCTAAGTCCTTGTATTTGGATTGAAGAAACTCCAAAAGATGGCTGAATACAAGAGCTGACAATGTTTAGGCATAATGTCCATCCCATAAAATAACTGTTATTACCCAAACAGCTGACTCAAATCTTCAGAGTCTTGACCCAAAGTTATACATCTGACATTTCGAATCTGTGAGTCAGCTCTTGCATTCAGTCATTTTTTGGAGTTTCTTCAATCCAAATACGAGGACTTGGAGCCACCTCTGGGCCTTTCCATTCTGGGGTTCAAGCCTTCTCCTCTCTGCTTCCTGTGCAGGGAAGACTCTTCTCAGCTGGTAGGCACCTCCACATCAGCAGGAGAGGCTTGCATGTTATTTATTTTTATTTTATTTTATTTTTATTTTCACTTTTTTGAGACAGGATCTCACTCTTGTCCCCCAGGCTGGAGTGCAGCGGCATGAACTCCGCCTCCCAGGCTCAAGTGATTCTTCTGCCTCAGCCTCCCAAGTAGCTGGAACTACAGGTGCCCGCCACCACACCCGACTAATTTTTGGTATTTTTAATAAAGACAAGATTTCACTATGTTGGCCAGGCTGGTCTCAAACTCATGAGTTCAGATGATCCACCTGCCTCAACCTCTCAAAGTGCTGGGTGAAGGCATGAGCCACTGCACTGGGCCTGCATTTTAGAGGCAGCACGAAAATCAATCCCTAGCTTCTTTCAAAACACCGTCTGTGGATTCAGTGTTTTCCAATTCCACGATGACATAATTTCATGTGACGGAATAGTCAGAGCTTCAGATAGCCGATCAGAAGGGTGGGCAGGTGTCTGCGACCTCCACAGAGAGCCAACTGAAAGAGTGGGCAGGTATCCACAGTGTCCACGCAATGCCAATCAGAAAGGTGAGCAGGTGTCCACAGCATCCAATCAGAAGGGTGGGCAGGTGTCCACGAATTCCCAGAGTGCGGCTCAGCCTGGAAAGAAGACAGCGCTGGTCACCCCCACAGGCCGGAGAGAAACAGTCTGGACTGGAACCCAAACCCTGCCAAGTGCTGCTATGGGTCTCAGCCTCTGGCGTCCCCTCTGTAAGCCGGAGTTCCTCTGCAGCAGGGCCTGTCTCACAGGCTGATGTGAAGATTCAGGTCATGGAATGTTCAGTGCACTGCCTGGCAAACACAAGGTGCCAATGTTACCTGTGGCTGATGCCAGACTAGGGAAGCCCTCCCCACGCAGAACACACAGCAGACCCTGTGACCGGAAGACACAAAGCCCTTTATTTCATTAAGGACTCCTGATTTTCTGTGGCTTCCCTTTTGTCAAAAAGAGCATCCTTTGCCCTCCTTTTTCATGTGTCATGCTGAACTTGCAGCTTTATGAAAGCACACAAATATCACAGTAATATGCCCTATAGAAACAGAAAGTGAAATAAGAAAGAACTGCAGCTTTTTTTACCCTGCATATTAAGTGGACACCAAAGTTACTTTAGAAATAAGCCCCTTGCAGGGAACAACAACAACAAAAGTCTAACACACTCCCAGTGCAGAGAATAATCATGTGTCGAACGACCGCTGGGGCTTACCAAGCCCGGGCAGAAGGCTCACCCGTGTTGGGTTAACACAGCCAAGTGGACCAAGTCAAGGACGAAAGAAATGCCTCTCCTCTGACACCGGGAACTGCCTCCTCCCACCCTCTCCATCTCTCACGCCAGCGCAGCAGTGTCCGTGCACTCCAGCAGCCTTGTGGCCTGCTGTCTCCAGCGGCTGGGACTGCTCAGGGCTGCCGGGGAGGCTGTGGCTGCCCTGCCCACTGCCTCCACTCCTGCTTTGCGGCAGGATCATCTGTCTCCCCGTTGAGTTGCTCTTTGTTCTGCTGGTTCTGAGTGGTTTTAAACATACATGACTGACCAAAGATCCTTAGCACAGAATGGAGTTCTTAGAAATTCCTGTAAAATAATGCAGGAAATTCTTCAGGAAAATTAGTTAATTCTCCACTAAATTTTGCTTGTCAGGCTGGGTACTGTTACTAAATCTTTGCTAGCAGATTTAATTAGACTCTGATGGAAGATTTTGAAACCTGTGAAAGATTTAATACGATAGTATTTTATTTGAAGTCAATGACAGCTCCATCAAAGGATCAATTAACAAAACATTCAAAAAATTGTAACAATAAAATATGTATATTTGGAAATAAAATAAGATTTCACCAACTGTAAAAGAAGCTTTTTGTAGATTTCTGTGGTGGTGGTTTTCCTTATATCTCTTTTCTGTGCTTTCTTTAAAAACGCTGCCAATTAGATGGATTTAACATTCAACTGAGGCATGTTTTTATTTAAAGGAGATGATTTTAGTCTGAAGAGGAGAGGATTTAGAGCAGAAACTTCCCTGCTGTGCACTGATCAGCTATTGATTAGGGGGAAGGGGGGTTGTTAAATGAAATCATCAATGCCAAATAATAGGCCCTCAGCCTGCAGGAACTTGCCTGGGCACATTTGCTGTAGGAAAACTAAAGCCAGCCTTTGTGGAGAACCAAAGGCCCTGGTCTCTCTCAAGGAAAAGAAATGTTAATTGAAAAATTCCTCAAATAGGTAGAAGGTCTGAAGTCTGCTTTACATAAAAGGTATGAAAACACAATCAGGGAGGGAAGAAAGGCTGTGTGTTGAGTGGGAGTTTTCTCCCTAATGGTGCTGATTAATTTCCCATTCAGGGATGACAGGGGTTGACGGAACGAGCCCCTGACAGCTGGACCTGCCTGCACAGGGAAGTCTGAATTAATTGGCTCCTTGACAAGGAAAGGTAAGACAAAGAAACTTCCCATTGCATGCAGAGAAATAAAACCTGAAGATTTACACAGATAATCAGTGGATGACCGTTTTCCTTTTGTCAGTTTACAACCTCAGAAAAATGATCACTTTGCCACCGTCAGTTTCTCGTGATGATCCTTAAAATCACATCTGGGAAACGACTCTTCCCCCCACCAGAGCATCTCCACGTGATCACGCTCCCCAGATGGAGGCCGGGTCGGAGGTCAGCCGCTCACTTTCCAGATAAACTGAACTCAGAGCCACACCAGGAAGCTGGGGCCTGCAGGGCCAGCTCAGGAAGGCTGGAGGGCAGTGGCTGTGATCAGGGAGTGGGGAGAGGGCCACTGGGGGATCTTCCTCCAGAAACTGGAGTTCCACATTCCCCTCTGAGGCCTGCTCCCTCCGTCTCTCCCCCCACCACCCTCCAGCATCTGGGACCGGGGCAGAGATAGCACGTCAGGCCCCTTCTTCCTCTGACCACACTTTGCACCACTCCTCAACAGCCAAGGGAGCAGGTGGCATATCATTAGCCAGAGTCAACGGAAAGAAAACCCTTCAGTTCCTATTCGCTTCGCCCAAAAAACAACCAAGACAGAAGAGGTCGGAGCAATTGTGGGCACCAGCGTGAGTTCTGGCCGTCAGGACAGCTGGGAAGACACAGGTGGGCCCAGCGCGGTGTCAAGAAAGAAGCTCCAGTGCTTGAATCCCAGGTCCTCTGAAGACCCCAGGGTCCCAGAGGCTCTCGAGGCCACAGGAAAGCCTGAGCCCAGACTCCTGGGTGCAGAGCTGCTGATCCAAACATGTGCGCACCCCACTTTCCCATCTACTCAACACGGCACGTGGAAAACACCACAAATCCAAGAGTAAGAGGAACAAAGATTGGGGGGAGGCTTTCAGGTGAGATGGCGCGTTCAGGGTGGCACAGCTGGTGACAGGAGTGGCTTTCAGATACCCACTGAGCAGGAACAGCAGAGCCGACCAGTGTCCCAAACTAGCTTTTCTGCCTTAGAAATTCACCCTTCCCCGCAGAGTAAACACCATCCCAACACAGAACACGTGCTGCTGAAGCAACACCGCGGAGCTTCCGTCTAAACAACTGCGTCTCCCGACTGCGAAGGACAGTCTCACTGGAGCCCATGTTGCTCTGCTCTCTCCTTTCAGCCTCCGGGATTCCCGGTGTGCAGGAGCCTGGTGCTGGGCTGGGGTAACGAGCACCTGGCCCCACGGGGCTCATAGAAGAAGTAGCTCCTGGTGAAACCCGTCCAGGGAGAAATGCAGCCCAGCAACTCCACGGCTTCATCAGAAAGGGCCTGTGTGGAGCAGTGTAAAGGCCCAAAAGGGCAGCCAGAGCCCCGAGCTGATCTGCACATGGGGGAAGATCATGCCTGAAGGGGCTTCAGCTCAGGGCCTCTCTTGTGTGTTCTTAAAAACAAAACAGCGCCCAGCTCCAGCAGGGTTCTGATGCCGCATCCCGAGGTCTCCAGTCCTCAGTCAGGAGCAGCCACAGAAAGGGTCTGCCACTGCCATGTTCCATAGAGACAGTCAGCCCTGGGCCCCTCCTGAAGGGAGCGCCACGTTTGCCCAGAGGCAGGATGTGGAGCTGTGGCTTTTCAGCCATCACAGAGAGGAAAGACCTGTGGACCGAACACCAGGCCCCGGCTGCCAGGTGCCTCGGGTCTCTGTATGTGCTGGCGCCTCTCCTGAGGAGGGGCTTGCTTCTGGGCCAGAGCCTGTGCATGTGCCGCTGTGGCTTTATCAGCCTCGATGCCCAGAGTGGCCTCAAAAATTGAACTGGGAATGAGGGTTGAGGACATGTGCAGCTGCCACTCTCAGGCCTCCAAAGTCTAAAAGACAGGCTCAACTGCAAAGACTTATGCTAGACATCAGAAGGAACCAAGGCTGTAAATGCTAGACAATCAGAACAAGAAGTCGGTCATAAAAATATACATTTCTAGCAAAACACAGGTAAAACAAAAATGCCCAACAAAAGGTGGCTGGTTAAACTGAGAGTCTGTAGTGAGAACACCCTGAGACATTAACGATTACGTGCACAATACACGTCAGACTCTCGCCTGCAGTTAGGTTGGTTGCTGGTTAGCCTCCATCTCAAATGTCTCTGGCTTCTCTGTCTCAGAGCCATGGACTCCTTTGACGAGCCAGTGAAAGAAACGGGCTATCTACCTAGAAAAACTCACTGACACCCACTGTTTTGCCCAGTTTTAAGACTTTCACAAAACCAACAAAGCCCACATGGAGACATCCTACTAGGGATGCCAGGTCTCTGGCGGTCATGTCTCCCCAGCAGCAATGTCTCCAGCGCCCACGCCTCCAGCACCCACGCCTTCAGCACCCACACCTCCAGCGGCCACACACTACCTGCTCCCTGGTCCCATGAGGGAAACCAAGGCAAGTGTTCCTGAGCTTGCGCCCACACAGCTGTCAGTGGGGTGGCACACATCTGTTCAGAAAGCCACGTCCTTGTTCCCTGCATGTTTGCTGATCTTGACATAAGTGGAGACCCCCAAACCCAGAACTCAGGTTCCACCTCAGACCTCAGTTTGGAATGACAGAACTATTGATCCGTGGGTTACTCTAGCTCAGAAGAATTAGGAAGGGCGGAGGGCCCTGGGGAGTGGTAGCTTCTTCCTGAGAATTCTCCAGCAGACACCATGTCCTGTAGTACACAGAGAGGACAGAAAACACCACTCAACCTGTCCTTCCGTGGGGAAGGGGAGACCCCCATGTCCTTTGATACACAGAGAGGCGAGAAAATATACCTCTCAACCTGTCCTTCCGTGGGGAAGGGACCCCGTGGTTTCGGTGAGACTCCAAGGTATCAGACTCAGTTAAAACAGCACAATTCTACCTGGACTCAGAGACGCAGGGACACCGGCCAAGTAAAGCTTGTTTCCCCAAATCCACCGCAGATGCCATGTCAGAGTAAAATGGGGCCACACTTTGAGGAAGTACCTCATCCCTAAGTAGAAAGCGTCTGAAGTGGGTTCTAGAATAACCAGTTCACCAAAAGGAAATGCAAATGAATCATGAACATATTTGTATAGTTTAACTTCACAAGTAACTAAAATTGTAAATGGTACCAAATTTGCGAGCTTTTTAGTATCTGTATTATTAACTAATATGATAAATATTATAATAAATATACTACATTTGTAAATACCCCATAATATTTATTTAGTGTCTGTATTTTAGAGTTAGCAAGGACTCAAGAAACTGATTGTCATAAGCTGCTGGAAGAATACACAGGTTCAGATCCCGGGAGGACAACGTAGTGTGTCACTGAGAACCTTTAAAATGTTTGTGCATTTTAACCAGTACTTCTGTTCCCCAAAACTGATCTTAAAGAAATAATTAGAAGCTTATGGAACCATTTTTATGCCAGCATATTAATCACAGCTTTATTTAATAAAAGTAATAAATAGGTGCAACATTAATGATCCATGAAAGGGTTCGTGAAGTATATTTTAGAACATCTGTATAATTGAACACTGTCTAGACATTATAAAATCGTATTTTTAAGGAATATTTAATGACACAGGAAAATGCTCACAACATCGTAAGTTAAAAAACTAGTTACATTGCACAGCAGTGAGCGCATGGCTGAGAGTATCCCACGGTACATAGATTGGAAATTTTGAGGAGAGTGAGTTTCATGCTACGTGGGTTTTTCCCACAATTAAAAAAAAGCTACTTACAAAACTGAAAGACCCCAGTTTTGATCAAGATGTGTTTAATAAAGCAAAGGGATGAAAACTTTAAGGATACTCATTACATATTAACAGTGGCTCTGTTATTCTTTCTTCTTTCTTTCTCTCGGCTAGCTACAACCTCTTTTTCCAATGTATCCACAACAAGCATGTGTTGCCTTTACAAAGTGGAAGGAAGGGAAACTATGTTGTTTCATATTTCTTTTTTTTTTTGAGATGGGGTCTGGCTCTGTTGCCCAGGCTGGAGTGCAGTGATGCTATTTTGGCTCACTGCAACCTCCACGTTCAAGTGATCCTCCTGCCTCAGCCTTCCAAGTAGCTGGGATTATAAGTGTGTGCCATCACGCCCCGCTAATGTTTTTTATTTTTGTAGAGATGGGGTTTCACCAGGTTGCCCAGGCTGGTCTTGAACTCCTGAGCTCAGGCAGTCCACCTGCCTTGGCCTCCCAAAGTGCTGGGATTACAGGCGTGAGCCACGGCGTCTGGCCTTGTTTCCTGTTTCTACATAAGTCTCATTATTCTACACCTGAAAAGTTAGCCTAAGTAAGTTAATTTAGCTATAGAAAAAGAAAATATCTTTAAAACAAGTTGATCCCAGAATCGTCTGTGAAAGCAAAGAATTTTACCATTTCAAATATTCAAACAAATACTAAAAAGAAGAAAATGTTAAATAACAGAATATGTCAAGTCAGGGGAATAGTATATATATATATATATACAAGACAATGCTTACAAGGCAGAGACATGCACACATAATAATGGGAAGCAAATGAATCAAGGCGTGAAGCGTAGCCGTGGTCCATAACTCTAAAAACAGACAGTGGACGTTACGCGCGGGGGAGCGGGAGAACCCCACGCGGCCAGTGCTGCCTGTGCTGCCGAGACACACAAATGGTTTTATTTTTCTACATTTTCTTCTTCTAGATTTTCTAGAATGAGCAGCAATTACTTTTGAATTGGAACAAATCATGTTCGTAAACATAAAAATCAAACCTAGATTTCTTTCTACCTCAAGGAGAGAAACATTTTCTTTAAAGTCAAAGCCTTAGAATTCTTCGCACTTGCCCCTGTACCATCGCAGGTTATAACGGCCCCAACAGAGACGCTTTGAGTACAAGGTGCCTGGGGCAGGATCCAGGCCTGCCAAGGGCCTGGCGGGCAAAACCCCTCACAGCCCACCAGACTACCCGAGACACTCCTCCATGCGGGCAGGAAGCCATCTCTGAACCTGGGAAGAGGCGCGTGTACGGCTTACATTATTAAACACAAACATTGTAAGAAATCCTGCGGGGGTGTTGGCATATCACATAAATGTGATAACCCTTAAAGAATCATTGGATTAATTTCTGAAAGCATTTAGAACACAGGTTTTATTTTTCATAAGGTATGCTATTAAGGGTTATCTACGCCTATTCACACACACACAACACACACGGAACACCTCCAGTCAGCGCAGACACCACACAGAAATATACACACACACAACACACACACAGAGCACACACACACAACACACACGGAACACCTCCAGTCAGCGCAGACACCACACAGAAATATACACACACAACACACACACACAGAGCACACACACACAACACACACGGAACACCTCCAGTCAGCGCAGACACCACACAGAAATA